>PVKS010006099.1:0-49801 GCA_004027875.1 Aplodontia rufa
TATATATATATATATATATATATATAATTGCTATATAATTGCTAAATACTTGCTGACTGACAGACTGATTAAGGCTAGATATTACAGGCTCAAACAAGCTTCCACTAATGAGGAAATCCACATTCCTTCCCAATCAGGCAGATTAGTTGAATATTAAGGTCTCATTGACTAGAGATGATTCATGAAAATTTTATATTAAAATTCTCATATAGATTCAATGAGAGAAATCCTACTCCTGCTTTAACTCAAAGCCTATCTCAGACACTTGATATTATGTACTTGTGATTTCAGAAGTTTACTTTCAACCCTAGTTTGAACAACAGAAATATTAATTGAAAGGATTCTATACAATTGAGACTTAAATTCCATTTCTACCAAATGATTTGTTTGCTAATAAAAATGATTACTAAATATTTTTTGTTATATCTTGTGCTGGGAAAAACAATTTTAGACTCAAGAGGTTGTCATTTTTGTTTAGTGATTTTTTTCCTAAAATTATTAGTTGGTTATGAAAATTTATTTGTTCCTAACAATGACATTTTCATTGTTATTTTGAAACATTTTCTTTTGTTTCAAGGACAAATTCATTCTGTTGCTAACATCTTATGTTTATGTGCCAAGAAAGGGATTAAATAGCTTATCTTTTTATGTAGCATAAAAGTACAAGAAAATCCAGCCTCATTCCTCAGAGCTATCCAGCAACATGTGGATCCTGATGTTCAGTTGGTAAGTAGAGGATACATTTTGGTTTTCGATGAATAATTGTATGTTTTTCTTTTTATTTATAGTCTTAAAAAAAGGAATCTGAACATGCTGCTCCATAATGTGTTTGCAAATTGCTATGCGTTTCCCCCAAAGCACTCAAAAAAGAATTAATCTCAGTATTTTAATGACCATTTCATTTTCCTGTTTGTAATAATTTGAAATACATGTTGTTGCCCCGTAACCATGCTTTTGAGTGTCTGCTGCTTTTGAACTTGTTGGGAATCCGGCTTCATCCCATCCTTGCTGGGTTACCCAGTGTTCTACCCAGTATTTCAGGGAATTCTTGGAGGGTCTAAGTCTTCCTAAATTGCTGATGGCCCCAAGTTCCTGCTCCTCTAAGTTCTTGCCACCTGCTGTGTGTTTCATCTTTCATGAGTGCTGTTTCTTCCTGCAGCATACCACACTGTGGGACATCTGCAGTTGCCTCATTTCCCAGAGTCATGCCTGCATGCAGAGCTGACTTTGCAGACTTTTTGAAGCCAGGACAAGATCAGGTCATGCTCCACCAATCCAGACAAGTTAAAATTGGCATCCTGGTTCTTCAAAATCTCCTATTTCCTGAAAATGTCTACTCTTCCCTTGTGCCTCTGCCTACCCCCATATTTCAGTGCTTTTCCTGTCCACCTCATTTTCTCTTCTCACCTCCCTAGCTCACTCAGCCCAGCCTCCAACAGTCCTGTTCATATCTCATGCAAACTTGTGTAGCCATCTTGGTTTCTCTTATAACAGGATGGTAAACAAAGAGAATTCTCACCCTATTTAAATAAAATCAAATTTACAGAAAAGTTGAAAGATTAGTATAAATTGTACCTTTCCAGAATCACTAATCATTGCAGTTTTGCCATATGTGCTTTATCACTTCCTGTCTTTTTTCCTTGAACCATTAGAAGATACAATGCCCCTTTACTCTTCAGTACTTTAGTTCGGAATTCCTATAAACAAGGTTAGCCTTTTACACAACCATGTCAACTAAATAACTGTAGGAGGAAGAACTAGTGAGGAGGGACTTTGAGGGAACCAACAATCAGATCAGGAGAGAAAATGAAGAGGAAGGAAAGCCCAGGGAAATGGGTCAGATTGCAACGTACTACTGCAGAGCCAATAGCTGGTGAGAAGATATTTTGTGATGCATTTATCAGTGGTGTAAGGGTCATTTAAGAGAACTGAAGTCAGGTTAGTGCTTGCTTCTGAGGAACTCAGGGACAGAAGGTGTTTGGAGAATCCATATATTCATTTTTTCAAAAATTTTACCCAAACATAATTACATTGATTTTATCTCCTGCATTTTATTTTTTTTTCTTTTAGGTGATGTGTGTTTTGCCTTCTAATCAGAAGAACTATTATGATTCCATTAAAAAATATTTGAGCTCTGACTGTCCTGTCCCAAGCCAGTGTGTGCTCACCCGGACTTTGAATAAGCAGGGAATGATGATGAGTGTCGCTACCAAGATCGCCATGCAGATGACCTGTAAACTTGGAGGCGAGCTGTGGGCTGTAGAGATCCCTGTGAGCAGTGTCACACTTCTACTGGTCAATGCATCAATTAATCATTAAATCAAAGTGGGAAACATTATCATATGATCCCAGAATTACGGTTGTTCCTCGATGTCCTTGGGAGATTGGTTCTAGGACCCCCTGAGGATGACCAAATCTGCAGATGCTTGAGTCCCTGATGTAAAATGGTGTGGTATTTGCATGTAACTTTCACACACTTCCTCCCGTGTGCTTTAAATCCTCTCCAGATTGCTTCTGATAGCTAATATATTGTAAATGCAAAACCTGTGGATGTGGAGGGCTGAGTGTATTTGATTTGTTTGTTGAGTTATACCCTGGGTTCTGGCATTATACAAGCCATTGCAAAGAGATTCCAATCCAAGAAGGTGAGGCACGGCCCCTCTTCTCAAGGAGCTTCAATTTCTGCTTCTAACTTAGAATATTCAGTCCGTGAGAGAGAATCTAGTTTGTCACAGGCTTTGGGCAGGGCATGATTTGGATCCCTCCAGCTGCTATTTTAAAATCTGTGCTCCATGGCCTCTTTTTTTTTTTTTTTAACTTAGCTTTCACTTTTTTTTTTTTTTTTTAAGAGAGAGGGAGAGAGTGAGAGAAAGAGAGAATCAATTTTATTTCGTTTTTCCTCTGGTTTTCATTGCTCTGACACTTAGCTGTGTATGTGGTGCTAGGGTTTGAACCCGGGTCCTCGTGCATGCCAGGCAAGCACCATAACTGCTGAGCTATCACTCCAGCCTCTATCTTTACCTGCTTTCTCCAGAGTGCTAGTCTGGCACCCTGGATGGGGGCTTCCCAGAGTTTGGTGCAATTGCATGGTCTAAGTCCCGAAGCTCCTAAGTGTGGTGGGAACTGAGAAATTCTTCTTCTGCTTCCTGAACTTCAGTCACATGGGAGGAAGTAAGAATGCTGCCCAGTGTCTTCCACTTCATACCCAGGTGCACAGCAAATGAGGGTTCCTTAGCAATCTGCTGAACAGGAATGGAATTTCTCTTCAGATTCCTCCAGACCAGAGGCAAGGATAAATGGATTGACCACTTTCCCAAAATCTCTTTAGCCATTGGTGCACCTTGCCCACCACCACAGAGAATGAGGGCTGGTTCAGATTACAGTGACACTCTCTACACACAATATGTATCAGATTCTTCCTTCTCCATTGTTAACTCCCTGGTTTGTGATTTAAAATATGCCTCATCCAGATCTCCCTGACACATAGCTTAAACAAATAATTTAGTAACTAGTCTTTTTTTTTAAGTCATATTAATTATTGTTAGGGGGAAATACTAAATCCTGTTAAATCTTGACAAATTTAATTTTGTAGTTAAAATCCCTGATGGTGGTTGGTATTGACATCTGCAAAGACACACTTCGAAGGGAAGTGGCTGTGGTTGGATTTGTGGCCAGTCTCAATCCCAGAATCACCAGGTACTTTTTTTTTTTTTTTTTTAAGAGAGGGACAGTGAGAGACAGAGAAAGAGAGAAAGAACTTTATTTAGTTTTTCACATGGCCTTAGTTGCTCCAACACTTAGTTGTGTACACGGGTCCTCGTGCTTGCCAGGCAAGCACCGAAACCTCTGAGTCACCACTCCAACTCCCTACCAGGTACTTTTAAAACTACCCTAACATATTCTTCAGTTAGTTTGTTAGTTGTAGTTTAACTAAAGAACATATCAGCAATAGTTTGCATTATTAATTCAAATTTTAAACACCAGTACTTATGGTCACAAATTATATTTAACATATATGTGGTTGATAATATTGGAGTAATACATAGCCTCATTAAAATATATTTGTACATTCACTAGGGCAAGCTATTGCTTATATTCTGGTCATTTTCTCAAAATTATAGATGTGTGGAAATTCTTGTGCATTTGTTTTGTTTTCTAAGCATTTGCACTGTACCAGGCAGTGCAATAGGAACTTATCATATATTATGTCACACATTTGAGCTTTGAAATCAGATTTCCTGGAATAATATTCTGTTCTGCCACTTATTGTGACTGAGGTATAATTTCTTAACTTTGCTGTGCTTTGCTGTTATGTGTAAAATTGGGATAATAATAGTGTCAATTTTGTAAGACACTTACGGGGATTATGTAAAATAAAATGCTTAGAACACTATCCCCCAGAGTAAATGCTCAACAGATGCTTATTGTCATTAGCACTTGAAGACACTTGATGTGCTTCTTCACACAGTTATTAAAAACAGAGGCAATAGGTCGGGGAGGGGAGAGGAAGGGAGGAGGGGAAGGGACCTAGGGAGACAATCAACAGTGTAGCATAATACTTACCCCCCTGAGAATCCAAATAATACGTATGCATTCATTTAATTCTGGAAAATTCACAATCCAAGCATTTATATCTTTTGTAAGGGTGAAATAAGAATAAAGAGACTGGGGTGTGGGCAGTGTAGGAGTAAGAACAATGCATATCAAATTGTTACTTTATATGCATTTATGATTGCATAATAACTCAACTCCTTAATAAAAAAATTATAAAAGAAATAAATATAACAAGTTGCTGAAGATTAAAATTTAATTATATTTCTATATGTAAACATAAAAAAATCTGAGAAGTGGAAAAACATTTACAATAGCATAAAATAAAAAACTTATTAATTGAAAACAAAACAAAAAAAACCCAGGCAAAATTAAGGATACTAATAGTAACTTGGATACTCATTAAATTACAGTTCTTAGAACTGTTTCAACATTTGTAACAATGTCATTTTTGAGGTAGTAGCTGGTGCTTGCTCAGTGTTTCTTCTTGGCTTAATATAATTGATTTACTCCATTAAATCTGGGTCAGGTATCTATCTATTTGGGATCATGGGAAATAGGAAATGTAACACCATGCTTCCAGGTCATATAAGATCCCTGTTGTACATGTCAGTTCCTCAATCAAGTTAATAAAGGACTTGCATTTTTTTATACATTTAGAATTTATATTTGCAAGGAATAAAGTAGGGACCCACTTAGTTTTTTCCTTAAGTAGTCACTGTCTATGAGAAAAATTCCTGTCAGGTTTTTCTCAGCTTTATTGAGGTATAATTGACAAGCAAAAATTGTATATTTTTAAGGTGTATATAATGATGTGTTGACAGATGTATCAAATTTACAAACCCATCACTTCCTAGTTACCTGTGTGTGTTGGGGGTGGTGAGAATATTGAAGATCTTCTTTTTCAGCAGATTTCAAGTATAAAATAACTTACTTTTACCTATATTCAACATCTATGTTAGGTGTACAGAACTTACTTATCTTACAGAGGGAGGTTTGTACCTTTTGAACAATGTCTTCCCACATCCACGACCCCTGACCTCTAGGAACCACCCTCTGATCTGCACATCTGAGTTCAACATTTTTGGATATCACATATAAAAAGAGATCATGCAATGTTTAGCTTTCTGTTTGTGGCTTCTTTTACTTAGCATAGTGACGTATAGGTTCATCTGTGTTACTGTAAATGGCAGGTTTCTTCTTTGAAGACAGAATAATATTCTTTTGCATATATATATCACAATTTCTTTATTTGCATATAAATGGAAAAATAAGTTTATAACACATGTTAGTGAACATGGAATGCAGCTCTTTTTTAAATTTTTTTTTAAAGAGAGAGAGGGACAGTGAGAGAGAGAGAAAAAAAGAGAATCAATTTTATTTAGTTTCTAACATGGCTTTTGTTGCTCTGACATTCTGTTGTGTACATGGTGCTGGGGTTTGAACTCACATCCTCATGCATGCCAAGCAAATGCTGTAACCGCTGAGCCACTGCTCCAGCTCTGCAGCTATCTCTTTGAAATACAGATTCATTTCATCTGGATAGATGTGCAGAAGTGGGATTGCTGGATCAAATGGTAATTTTATTTTAATTTTCTCAGGAGCCTCCATACTGGTTTCTATAATGGCTGTACCAATTTTCATTCCCACAACAGTATGTAAGGGTCCCCATTTCTCCACACCCTTCCCAACGTTTGCTCTCTTTTGATAATAGCCATCCCATGCATAAGATGATATCTCGCTATGATTTTGATTTGCATTTCCTGATGATTTGTGATGTCCATTTCTCTGTCTTTGGAAGTGTTTATTCAGGTCCTTTGCCCTATTTAGAAAATTGTGCTGTGTTTTCTTTTGTTATTGATTTGGATGAATTCCTTATATAGTTTGGATATTAACCTCTTATTAGACATGTAATATGAAAATATTTTCTCTCATTCTGTAAGTGCCTTTTCATTTTGCTGATTTTTTCCTTTGCTGTGCAGAAAAATTTTAGTTCAGTGTGTTCCCACTTGTTTATTGTTGTCTGTGCTTTCTATGTCAAAAAAATCATTGCCTAGGCCAAGTCTTGAAGTTTACCCCTTATGCTGTAAGCTAAGGATTTAATTTATTTATTTCTCTTATTCCTTCTTCTCCTCCTTCTCCTTCCTTGTTTTTGTTTATTCACATGTAGACACCCAGTTTTCTCCATATCATTTACTGAAGATACTTTCTTTTCCCCATTGTGTGTTCTTGGTGTTTTTGGGCTTTCTATTCAGTGTTTCATTTTGTGTGTCTGTTTTGGTTTTGTTTTTCTTTAACCCAGGGATGCTTAACCACTGAGCCACATCCCTAGTCCTCCTTTTTATTTTTTTTATTTTGAAACAGAGTCTTGCTAAGTTGTGTAGGGCCTTGCTAAATTGCTGAGGCTGTCTTTGAACTTGTGATCCTCCTGCCTCAGCTTCCCAAGCTGGGATTACAGGTGTGTGCCACTGTACCCAGCTTATTATATGTCTGTTTTTAATGCCAGTATATTCTGTTTTCATTACTACGGCTTTACAATATATTTTGAAATCAAGACATGTTATATCTCTACCTTTGATATTTTGCTCAAATTGCTTTGGCTATTTGAGTTTTTTTGTGGCTTTAACCAAATTTTGGAATTTTTGTTTGTTTCTGTAAAAAATGCCAGTGGATTTTCCATATATTTGAAATTGTTCATATAAAACATCTTTTCAAATGTGAAAAAGAAGAAAAATGCCATTGGAATTTTGATAGGAATTATATTGAATTTGTGGATTGCTTGGGTAGTATGGACATTTTGACAATAATTCTTCCAGTCCATAAGCATGGGATATCTTTACACTTCTTTGTGTCATCTTAAGTCTCTTTCCTCATTGACTTATAGTTTTCAGTGTACAGATTTTTTTTAATTTTTTAGAATAGTTCATTGTAATGTATAGAAGCACACTTGAATTTTGTATATTACTCTTGTAGCCTGAAATTTTACTGAATTTGTTAATTAGCTAACCTGTTAGATTTTTGGAGTCTATGGGGGTTCTATATATAAGTTCATGTTCTCTGTAAACAGGGATAATTTTGCTTCTTTCTTTGCAATGTCTTTTAAAAATTTCTCTTGTGTAATTACCCTGGCTAGGGCTTGCAGCACACCGTTGAACAGAAGTGATGAAGGTGGGCATCCTTACTGCTCATCTTCCAGGAAAGGCTTTCTCTTCTCACTGTTGAAGATGACGTTAGCAGTGGGCTTTTCATGTTCATGTACATTCCTTCTTTTTCTAATTTGTTGTGAGTTTTTGTCACGAAAGTATGTTGAGATTTTTTTTGCATTTTCTGCATCTATTGTGATGATCAGTGTTTTTTCCTTTCATGCTGTTAATGTGGCATATCACATTTATTGATTTGTACACATCGAACAATCCTAGAAACCCAGATATATGATCCTTTTAATGTGCTGTTGTATTTGGTCAGACACTCTTGAGGATTTTTGTATTGGTATCTTTAGGGATGTTGAGATATACTTTCTTTAAAGCATCCTTGTCTGACTTTGATATCAGGTAATGTTAGCCTTATAAGTTTAGAAGTATTCCCCTGTTTTTCAGAGCTTTGGAAGAGTTTGAGAAGGATTGATACTAATTCTTCCTTAAATGTTTTGTAGAATTCACCAGTCAAGGCATCAGGTTTGTGCCTCCTCTTTGCTGAGAGATTTTTCTTCTTCTTATTGATTCAGTTTCTTATTGGTATGTTCACATTTTCAATTTCTTCTTGATTCAGTCTTGAATGTTTCTAGGAATTTATTCACTTCCATTTGTCTCAAGACATATTTCAGTTTCCTTTTTTATTTCTTCTTTGACATGTTGGTTGTTGAGGAATGAGCAGTTTAATTTCTGATTTGTGAGTTTTGAGTTTTCTTCTCCTTATTGAGTTCTAATTTCATACTATTATAAGGTCTGAAAAGGTGCTTGATATCATTTCAGTCCTCTCGAATTTGTTAAGACTTGTTACAGTTTGTCTTGAAGAATGTTTCATCTGTACCTGAGAAGAATGTGTTCTCATGCTCTTGTGTGGAATATTTTGTATGTCTGTTAGAACCATTTGTTCTAAAGTGCAATTCTAGTCCACTGTTATTTGTATTGATTATCCATCTGATGAAAATATTCCAGGTTTGTGGAGAAACAGGGACAACCTGCCACATGAGGGTCAAAAGCCCTCAAATAGGATCAACCCAAAGAAGAAATTGAAAGCAAACAAAGAGGTTCACCACATACAAAGGAACTCCTATGAGCAGACTTCTCAACAGAAACTTTATAGATCCGGAGAGAGTGGGATGATGTACTCCAGGTGCGAGGCAGGAGTAGCCTAGCAAATATTGGCCCAGCAAAACTGTCCTTCAAAAATAAAAACTTCTCCAGACAAACAGAAGCTGAGGGAGTTCACGACCACTAGACCTGCCTTATAAGAAACAAAAAGTTCTTTCATTTGAATGAAAGGAGGTTAATTAAATAACATAAAAACATAAGAAAGTATAAAATTCAATGGTAAAGCTTAGTATATAGTTAAATTCAGGGCACTCAAATATTGTAATTGTCATATGTAAATCACTTCTAACTCTGGAATAAGGGTAAAAGACAAAATTATTAAAAGTAACTATAGCTATAATATTAATGAATGTACAAATAAGAAAATGTAAATTGTGACATCAAAAACTAATGTACACAGAGTGAATAAAATGTTCTTATATGTGATGGAAGTTGAGTTATCATCAGTTTTAAAAACTGTAAGATGTTTGGTGAGTCTCTTAGTAATGACAAAAAAAAAAACCTTATTACCCACACAAAAGAAAGAGAGAAAGGAATCAAAGCATATCAAATCACAAAGGAAGACATAAAGAGAGGAATAAAAAAACAAAGGATCGGGCTGGAGCGGTGGCTCAGCAGTTTCAGTGCTTCTGTTTGTGTGTGTGTGCTGGTAGGAGTAAGGGAAGAAGGGTAGAAATCTCTGATTTTGCCATTTTGCTGATATCATTCGGGATTCCAGTTTGTTGGCACTATTCCTAATTGTGTTACTATTATTACATGTATTTAGAGAACTATACTAATTTTGGCACATACTTCCTAAATCATGATCTTCATTTTCCAGTTCTTTTAATTAATGACTTTCTTGAACTTCTGAAATCTAGGTAAGCTAATCATATTAAGAGTCAAGTAAAAAAAAAAATAATAATAAATAAATAAATAAAAAGAGGTAAGTCAGGGCTGGAGCAGTGGCTCGGTGGTTACAGCGCTTGCCCGGCATGAGCGAGTACACGGGTTCAAACCCCAACACCCACGTACATGACTAAGTGTCAGAGCAACCAAAGTTGTGTGAAAAACTCAATAAAAATTGATTGATTCTCTCTCTCTCTTTCTCTTGATGTCCTTCACTCTTAAAAAAAAAAAAAAGAGTTAAGCCCTAAAGGATCACCTATAGAAGTTTCTCTTTGAAAAATTTTTGAATATTTGGGAAGCAAAAGAACTGCTAAACTAATACATTCTCTCATAACAGTAATGCTATCATAAACTCTTAGTAATTACTATATGCCAAGTACTATGCTATATTGTCTAGTTGACATTTTATTATAACCCTTATTTTATTATAAGGAAGTAGTAACTACCTTATTGCCTTGTAAATCTCCTTGTCACAGATAAGGAAACAGGTTTGGGGTCACATAGCAAAGCCACCTAGTTGGTGAGTATATAGGCCAGGATTTAAATTTTTTTTTTTTTTAAAGAGAGAGGGTCAGTGAGAGAGAGAGAGAGAAAGTAAATAAAACTAAATTTTATTTAGTTTTCTTTTTTCACATGGGCTTTGTTGTTCCAACACTTCGTTGGTAAGTGGTGCTGGCGCATGCTGGGCAAGCGCCGGAACCACTGAGCCACCACTCCAGCCCCTAGGATTTGAATTCTTACGCCAGTGCACAGTGTTAGTTTCACTTAACAATAAATTTATTCTGGGGAGAGGTACTTTTTAGTATAATTGTGATTGCATAGCATGTACAAAACTATAAACATTGATTTTTACTCCTAGTGTTTATTTCTTAATTTAATACTAAAGCATGTTTAGAGGAGACATTTTAAAATTGAACTTTACTTTTGTCTTTTGCTTACTTTAGATGGTTCTCACGCTGCATCCTTCAGAGAACAACTGACATTGCAGATTGCTTAAAAGTCTTCATGACTGGTACTAACATGATAACGACGTGGGTGGGCTTCCAGGATGTTCCTTCAGACCCAAAGTGTGTTCCATCCACATCTGCAGAGCAAAGCAGATAGGTGGACGCAAACTGCCTAAGCCTTTCAGTTGTCAGTGAGTCAGAGCTTCCCAAAAGCTGTGTGCTGACTCATACAGGGGCACAGTCAGACTCTGTAGCGTTTACATTTGTCTGTGTGTGATAAACAAAAGCTGAGAGGGAGGAAAGTTTGTGGCCACTGGTGGACCTGGTAAGCAGTTTGAGGGCCAAAAGAAACCTACTCTTAGAGCCTTTGGGCCTGGGTAGGGATGCTAACAGATAAAGTGTGGCATGGCCGAAGACAGGAGACGACGGATGAGGAAAGGTGCCCTCTTCACAGTGGTGTGCGTTGGGAAGACAAATCTGGGGTTTCCATTTCCTCACCAGCCATGGCCCAGGTCTGGCTTTCCTGTTCCCCGGCAGTGTGACATGTGCAAAGCTTTCTCTTTTCCTGTCTCTTTTTTCCAATTGGTAAATTTGGGGGAGATTGTAATTTTTTTTCCTGAAAAGGCAAATTTGATGATCCATGTTGATAATGGCCTTATATATATGATCACCTTCTAAAACTAGAATGAATTTCCTAGACAATAAACTCTCCTAAAACAAATTGTGCAACATATACATGAGAAGAATGACTTCATCCTGTTTCTTTCTCTTCATTTCAAAACCTGGAACATTTCTTTTAGCAGTCGTTATTAAAAGTTTCTTTTGCATGGGAGTTACTGTGATTTCTATTCTAAGGCAGTTTCTAGTAAGAGTGGGAGGAAATGTTTTCAGAATTTGTATCATCAGTGGAAATTGGAATTGACTTGGTTGAGTCAGTCCAAGAGCTGCTTTTAGAGGAATGGCCATGTCATTTCCATGTGTTTTCATGTTCATTCTCATTAGGAAAGAAAGTGATATTAACCATGTAGCCTGTTTCTATTGAGAGGATTGAAAGACTTGAAGAAACTAAATTAATGTTAATTTGGTTTTAGGTATCTCTGTGTCTATTTCATGAATTGAATTTTGACTTGCTGCTCAAATATTAAAATCTGATAAAAGAGATATGGTAAATTTATGAATGTATTATATCATAGAAACCATTCAGATACTTCAAGTGTGGATGAAGGAATACCCCTAAAGTTATCCATTTTTACACTGTTGCAGATACAACCCAAATTAGGTATTACCCCATTTTACTGGGTTCTAAAATAGCAAAGTTATTCAAACAGTAAAATATATGTGAATATCTGTGTTGACATTGGACACGTCATTCTTTTTTCTTTTCTTTTCTTTTTTTTTTTTTTTTTGCTAACACCAAATTTTGCAGGAGCACTTAACAAATGGAACAAGTACAACCATGGCTTGCCAGCTCGTGTGATTGTGTACCGTGATGGTGTAGGGGATGGTCAGCTGAAAACCATAGTTGAATATGAAGTCCCACAGCTCCTAAGCAGTGTTTCAGAATCCAGCTCAAGCACCAGGTACTGAGTTCTTTCTCTAACACTCCTAATAACAGCATATTCAGCTGCAGGCTACTGTTCGTGAGATATGCAAACATAACTTTCATTTTTATGTTTCGCTGTGTTTCTGTATCATGCCAGTATGCCTGGGTTAATCTTCCCTAGATTAGAGTGATCTAACATAAATAGCCAGGAGCTGTAAGCTGTGGGGGCCCCTGGATGGGCCACCTGGAAGAAGGCAGGTGTCCTTTAGGGCAGCTGGCACAGACTCCGCAGGAAGCCTGCAGGACTGCTGGCCAGTGAGGATGCTTTATATGTATTAATAGTCCATGGAAAAACTAAGCCTTGGTTTTAAATTTGAAGCCCAAGTCAGCACAAAGAGCTGACACCTCTGAATTACAGGGACTAATGTGCAGTTAAGGTACCAAGAAGGGTATGAACACCATGAGAACAGAGCTACAGGTAAAAATCAGACTATCTTGGACATGAAACACTTGCTCCTTGTTGCACTTCTAAACTTGTTGTTTCAGTACAAAATTTTCTTTAGTGGTTATGTGAAGTGGCAACTCAAGAAAAATATTAGAAATGGAAAATGAGGGGGGACAGTGGTCCCAAGTTGGCATATTAGAATATTTGGAAATCATCTTATTTCCAAGCAGCTCACAGAACTCCATATGGTTTCACCATCATCACTATCAAGTTAAGCTTCTCAACCTCAAGTCACAAAGGAGCTGAGTCCTGGCCTCAGCCAGTTGTTATTACGGAGAATGGAAAACCTCATAGCTTGGTGGCAATGTCACTTGCAGCTGCAGCCAAACACTTAGAGCCAAAATCTCTCTCCCCACATTGACCACAGATGATTAGAAATAAAATACACACACACACACACATGCACACACGCACACACGCACACATACGTGTAGGGGTAAATTAAGCCACTGATGGTGCTAAGGAGTTACTTCCTCTACAGCATCAACTTTTCCAAGGTTCAATATGGAAAATATTCATAATAATTTTTTAAATAATTCCAATGTTTAAAGTGAAACTTCCAAGGGATCTTGCATCACATAGGTTCCTTCCATAATGGTGAATATTTGGTTTTGGCCTTGGCTTTAATACTTGGCCATTCAACATTTGGCCAGAGTATAAATCTGATCTGTCCACCCATCCACGTACAATTCAGAATAGGTATTTTGAGAAGCAAACTAAGTGATTTTTCCTTTGCTACTCAAGTAAATTTGAGAGAAGAGTGAAGATGAAAATAGAGTCGTTCTTGCTAGAGGGGGAAAAATCTTGTCTCCATGAGTAATTCTGGAGCATCTTTCCTCAAAATGGAATTAAAGTTCATTGTCCTATGAACCAACTCTTACGCCCATTGCCTTAAGTGGTGTAACCAGGGCAGATGACTTGGCACAGTGCACTTTTGCATTGTATGTCTTTCTAGGAGAGGGATCGTGGATGATTTTTCTTTCCCTGTTTTGCAGTGTTTTTCTAGTGACATTCTTTATTCCATTAAAGAAATTACAACTAGAATAAAACAGAACTAAACCTCAAAGTTACGTGGATTGGTTTTAGTTCTCTTCTCGTTTTCTCCTCTGTGTTTCCAAGCTGTAGACTGTCAGTGATTGTGGTCAGGAAGAAATGCATGCCTCGATTCTTCACTGAAATGAACCATACCGTCCAGAACCCGCCCCTGGGCACTGTTGTGGATGTAGAAGCGACACGGCCAGAGTGGTGAGTGCTACCGCAAGTTGGTTCTTAACCAGCGTTTGCTGCATCTTGAGGTTTGACTCACTCTGTGTGACTTCTTTCCCACATTGACTCTACGTTTCGCTTCAGGTATGACTTTTATTTGGTCAGCCAGACCGCCTGTCGGGGAACCATCAGTCCCACCTACTACAATGTTATCTATGATGACAATGGATTGAAGCCTGATCACATGCAGAGACTAACATTCAAATTGTGCCATCTGTACTATAATTGGCAGGTGAGTGGAAGCTGCTTACTGATGTAAGTATGATACTCAAGATGCCCACCAGAATTGCCTCCCAGTTCATTTGTGTATCCCTAGGCACAATGAAAGATCTGACTTTTCACAAGATGAGATCGATGTATGACTCCTTAAGTCCACAGTAGGAGGAACCCAGTGTGTCATAGAAGCAAAATAGCAGGAACTATTATAATAGGTCAGTGCATATAGTAAATCAGAGGACTTTTATTATGTGCATGAACTTAGGCAAACTTAGGAGGAAATCAGGGTTTTGTTAATTTCATGTTACAGATGAGGAAGTGGAAAGCAACACAGGTGTCCCTGACGGTCAAGTGCTAATATGTATAAGTTTGTCCTGTATACTAAGCATTAGTCCAAGAGCTGCTTTCAAAGTCAAAGCCCCTTGGAATATGAGGTCATAGAAACATAGATCAGGTCTGCGTGCAGTGTCTCCCTGCTTCTGGGACCATGAAGCCAATGGCCTCCAGCCCATCTTGCCAGGGAGCTTCATTTCCCAATGAGTGAGGCTGCGGCTGTGGCTGCAGCTGCGGGCTGAGTGTGCTATTGTTTACCCAGAAACACGTTCTTTTGTCTGTGAAACCAGTAGGCAGAAAAACTCAGAAAGAAAGAAATCACTTTGAAGAGGAAATTATCCTCTTAATTTTATCACTACTTTTTCCTCCCCAGGGTTTAATCAGTGTCCCAGCACCATGTCAGTATGCACACAAGCTGACCTTTCTGGTGGCACAAAGCATCCATAAGGAACCAAACTTGGAATTAGCCAATCGTCTTTTCTACCTGTGACAACATGAGCCCTTGGCGCCACAAGCTGAAGAATGCAAGGAGGAGTGGGTCTACTGTGTACAGATCTGCCAAAAGCAGGAGTCTGTGGCTAAGGAAAGGAGATTGATCTTAGTTACTTCTGGGAAAACCCTGAAACATCTTCATTTAAAACAGTTCAAAAGAAATGTGTGTTATTTTATGTTTAAAAAGTTATATGCACGGAGCAGGTTCTCACTGTGGTATATGGAACCAAAATATACCGTTCCCTTCAAGAATCCCACAAAGTTAAAGATCTTTTCAAAAACGTGTTTGCTGGATATGTTGATGGTAGATAAATGGAGTCTAATCCACCCCCCACCAATGTTTGCAGAGGCTTTCTTAAATAATGTTGTACAATTTTGTAGAGTGGTTTAAATAATTATTAGAAAATAAAGTTCAGAGCATCACACCCTTGTTTGTTATTTGAATCTTAGGTTGGCATTCCACGTATACCTCATTATTTAGTACTCTTAGCAAGGCTTTGACCGGTAGACCATATCGCCATCAGGGTGCTTTTTGCTTTTTTTTTTTGTACCAGGGATTGAACCCAGTGGTGCTTAACCACTGAGCAACATCCCCAGCCCATTTTATTTTTATTTATTTATTATTATTTTGAGACAGGGTCTCACTAAGTTACAGCCTTACTAAGTTGCTGAGGCTGGCTGTGAACTTGAGATCCTCCTGCCTCAGCCTCCAGAGCCACTGAGATTACAGATGTATCTCACCATGCCTGGCTGCATCAGGCTTTGAGTTATATTTCTGAAACTGAATGTACCACTTGCTCTTGTAATAGGACATTATTTCATGTACTAGCAGCTACTCTCAGTGACGACCTTATTTCTAATAAGAGAAGGCAGGTGACTCTTCCCTCTACATTCTGCATCATCAGTTTTCCCCTCACTAACAACTCTCCATTGGCATTACGCATTTATTATTCTACAATCTCAAAAAAGAAATCATTTCCCTCTCCAGCTATCACCCCGATTTTTTTGCCCCTATTTATAGAAAACCATCTTTTTTTTTTTAAAGAGAGATACAACTTTATTTAGTTTTTCACATGGCCTTAGTTGCTCCAACACTTAATTGTGTACGTGGAGCTGGGGTTTGAGCCCGGGTCCTCATGCGAAGCCGCTGAGCCACCACTCTGGCCCAGAAAACCATTTTAAAAGAATAAAGACTGGTCTATGCTCAAAGTATCCAATTTGTTACTCCAATTAGGATGTTACTCACTATAATTTCACCACTAAATGAAAATTGCTTTGGTGAAGATCACTAATGGCTTTTGCTTTGCTAAATCTGCTGGCCAGCTCACAGTCCTTGTCTTACCCATCATGGTATTAGACCGAATGATCATTTCCCCACCTGAGGTGCTCTTCCCTGGCCCTCAGTGGAATACTCTTCCTTGTTCTTTCCTAAGCTGCCCACTCATTCTCTGCCTCCTTTGCTTGTTTCTCCTCACCTTCGCACCCTCTCCACATTGTAATGAGAATATGGCTATTTGCAAAAGACATTTTGGTGAAGGAAAGATTAGAGTTGCAAATTCTGCTTACCCAGGTAAGTTTAAGTGGAAGGCTGCAATAAAAGGCAGGTCTGTTTTTTTTTTTAAGAGAGAGGGAGAGAGAGAGAAAGAGAAAAAGAAGGCATCAACATTATTTAGTTTTCATTTGGCTTTCACACATGCCAAGCAAGCACCGGAACCACTGAGCCACCACTCCGGCCCCTTGGCAGGTCCTTTTTGAGGGATGAGGTGGATTGATCACTGGGGAGATTTCAGTGCAAAGGTCATATGAGATTGCACTGAAAACATTATTTCCTTGCTTGAGAGTTTTGTCCAGACCTGGTAAAAATGCACCCAATATGGGTCCACTCCAGTAATAATAATGACAACCTTAGTGGGGCATGAGGATGGAGGTGGCTTACGAGATTCCAGGCACAGTGCCAAGTGCTTTATATACACATTTAATATGAATATTAAATATAGTTGCCTACAACTATATGAATTAGGCTATCATGACCATTTTACAGATGATAAAAGTAAGGATTAAAGATACCACCTGATTCACCAAAGCTCATAAGATTAATAAATTGTGGAGCCAGAATTTGTCCTCATGTTTGACAGATAAAACCTGCAAGATCAATCACAAGACTATACTGCCTTAATAAAAGACACTATAAGATTTTAGAAGTTTCTCTCAGAGTCGTTATATAAGGGAGTGCCTTAGATGCTAAAATAAACATCTATATAGCAAATTTTTGAAGGTAAAGCACTGTGCCCAGCCTGGATAGCAGCTTTTGCTTTTGTGCTGATGTTGTTTTAATCCTTCAAAGCATACGGTGATGTGGGGCCCCACTGCCTAGAAGTGGTCTTGTAGAAACCTACATGCAGCATGTTGACCAGGCAATAGGAAAGTTGATGGGATTTCTCTTACTTATCCAGTGCTGCCCAAGGTAATAACTCCTTACCACTTTATCCCACCAGGGGGCACACTAGGATTGTCCTATGAGCAGATCCTTTGCTAAGTGGTACAACAAATGATGGAAAATTAAGTCAACTTCAAGTGCACTCCTAGAGGGTAATGGGCATTTAAGAAATCTTTTGAGCTCAGGTTCTAAAGCATTTAGCTATTGGTTGTGACATATTTCCCCCTCTGGATTCAGTTACCCAGTCTGTCATAAGAACAGGGGTTGGACTAGACGAGTGGTGCTCAATTTTGGAAACAAAATTTCCCACATTAAAAAGCTTTTTTAAAAAATTATGAAACAATGATTTAGTTGATCTGGGATGGAGCCTGACCATCTGAATGCTTTTAAAGTTTTCCAGTTGGTTCTGACATTCAGCCAGACTTGAAGCTAGATTCTGAGTTCTACTATTCTGTTAAGGGGCAGCTTAATATTTTCTCTAGATATAAAGTCTATCAATTTTTGGAGATTGTTTTGTTTTTTGTTTTCCTTTTATTTGTGGGTGGTGACAAAGAGACTCTGGAAGAAAGATACTTTAAATACGTTTCTGTGATTGCCATGCTGATGCAGCAATCACGTCCTCTAAAAGAAACTTCACAAGGAATATGGTTGTCTGACCGCCTTTAAATGCTAATCTTTGGAATTCCACTGCAGGGCGATGTTGAGACCATGCTCTTTCCAGGCTGCTCTGACACAGCGCAGCAGAGGCAGTAACCTTAGACTCTCAGCAGTCTTTGTCATGGGCTCCTCTGACTTGGCCAAGACTTTCTCCACTCTGCACTGTGGTTTCAAGGTCTTACTACCATTCTCCTTCCATCCCTCTCTCCTTTCTTGGATGTCAGTTTTGTATTGAGATTTTAAGGCTCTCCTTATTAATCTTACTTCCTTTAGTGTACGTCCTTCACAGGTGTTTTTCCCAGTGAGTCTCTTGAAAATCCAATTCTGTCGTGGTGTCTCTTCTTGGAGGACCCAAACAGACACAATCATTATTACCATCAAGTCCATCTTTAGTTTTTAATAAAAATAAGTTTATTTTTAGCCTTAAAATCTCCATCAATCAAAACATGAAATTTAAAAGAAAGTTAATTACCTTGAGATGTCATCATCTTTTAAATGTTGGGCTTTGAGTTTAGCAATTTCCCGTGGGAAATTTACTCTTAAACCTTTCTAATAGACTTCAAGATCTCAGACATGAAATGTAAGCTACTCTTGAGCAATTGCCAGAAGTCTGATTTTTGTTGCTCAGATTAACATTCCCTTATTTTTTTAAAGAGAAAGACAGAGAGAGAGAGAGAGAGAGATAAACAAACAATTTTTATTTAGTTTTTCATGCACCTTTCGTTGCTCTGAGACTTCGTTGTGTATGTGGTGCTGGGGTTTGAACTTGCATACTGGCGCATGCCAGGTAAAAGCCATAACTGCTGAGCCACTGCTCCAGCCTAACGCTCCCTTGTTTTGACTAAAACAAAAATGTGCAAAGAAAGATACATTGTAAATCTAAATTGTATTGGTTGTTTATGAAAATATTTTTTATTATTGGTAAAAGGTTAGAGATCAACCTGGTAATAACAACACAAACAAGATGAGTTCATTTAGAAAAAGTTAATCTTGTTAGGAAAGAGACTAGAGATGTTAACTTTACTTTGATCAGAAGATAAGTTTAAAATGTACAAGATTAGGGCATGGTGGAGCACGCCTGTAATCCCAGCGGCTCAGGAGGCTGAGGCAGGAGGATCACAAGTTCAAAGCCAGCCTCAGCAATTTAGCCAGGCCCTATGCAACTTAGGAAGACCCTGTCTCAAAATAAAAAAAATAAAAAGGACTGAGGATGTGACTCAGTGGTTAAGTGCTTTTGTGTTCAATCCCTGGTACCAGAAAAGAAAAAAAAAGACATTATCTTCTGAACATATGAAGACTATAATTCTGAATTCAATGGAGAGGAACAAAAAGAATTGTTAAAAGAAATAAGGTAAATTAAATTCAACAGAGTTTATTTGAACAAAGAGCAAATTGGGCAGCACTCAGACGTGGAAGAGGTTTGGAGAACTCCCTGAGCTTTGATAGGCCAAATGGAAGCAAAAGAGAGGAATCTCCTGATTGGCTACAGGCAGGTGTTGGTCTTATTTGAGCCCAGTCTCACCAGTGGCTGTCTGTGACTGGCTGAAGCCCTGCTATTTGTTGTGAAAATATACCTCTTAAAACACAATTGCTTTATGACATTTCATTATATAGGATATAGAGTTTGTTAGATGCTTTATTTGCAGACTAAGAATATTCTAGTTTTACTTATTTTTTGTTATAAATTATCTTTTTAATTTTTTACTTTTTAAGAAAGAGTTGTTGTACAATCTAGATACGTATGAAGTAACAATATGATCTGCATTTATTCTTAAACCAGAATTACCCCCTCATGCCCCCCCACCCCAGTTTCTCGATTCTTCTACGTTTTGCCCCTACAAGCAATATAAATGCTTAGATTGTAGGTTTTCCAGAATTAAATGATTGCATAAGTATTATTTGGATTCTCAGGGGGTAGAGTGTGCTACATTGTTGATTGTCTCCCTAGATCCCTCCATATTTTCCCTTCCTCTTCTCTTCCCTCACCTACCCCCTTCTGCGCCTCTCCCATGTATCTATGGTTGCCCTAGTTTGTGTGTTGCTATGCCTTTGCGGGGTCTAAGACATGAGAGAAACTGTCTTTTTAAATCACAAATGATGACTAGATTTTCCCAAATGCTTCCTCCGTAACTGTAACAGTAGCCATATAAACTATCTTCAAATCTGCTATGTGGTAAATTACATTGATAAATTTTTCTAAAGCTAAACCTTGTGTGTATTCCTGGGTAAAATCATGGTTGACCTTATATTTAAAAACATCCTTCTATACTAAGCTAGATTTGCTAATATCTCGCTTAGATTTGCTTAGACTTCTCCCTCAGGTTGCAGTGTGTTTACATGCTAAGTTGCTAAGTTAGGTTGCAGTTCAATACATAGGAACTCAAAGTACAAAGACAGCCTCAGGCCAAGGGCTCCTGCTTATTTCACAGGAGGCATCAATTTAATGGAAGACAAGGAAAGAAAAAAGGCGGAACAAAGCAAAAAAGAGCATGATAAATATAAAATAGCAAGTGACTCATAGAAGTACACCAGAATGCATAATTAATCTTAATAAATGTAAAATAATTAACTTTAGCTATCAATAGATACGGTGAGGTTGGATCCAAAAAGTCTAGCTACATATTGTATTTAATATGGAAAGAACAGAATGTTTCTTAAGTAAAAGAAAAAAGGGGGGAATATATTTTGAATTAATAGCCAAAATAAAGCTGGGTTAGTAATATTGATATCAAACAAAAGAAAAAAAAAGCCTCCAAAGATCTACTGATCATCCGTAAGTATGGATTAAGATAAATTTTTTTTTTATTAAAGAGAGAGGGACAGTGATAGAAAGAATCAGCTTTATTCAGCTTTTCATGTGGTCCTCATTACTCTGAGACCTCGTTGTGCACGTGGTGCTGGGGTTTGAACTTGCGTACTCGCGCATGCAAGGCAAGCGCCATAACCGCTGAACCACCACTCCAGCCCCGGATTAAGATAGTTTTAAAATACAAAAATAAGATTGAAATAGTTACAAAAAGAAGTTTACTAATTTCTTTAATTTGCAATTAAACAAGGAGACTTTGCCATGTGATTCCTAAAGCTGATCAAAAAGACACAATCAGGGACTGGAGCGGTGGATTGGCGGTTACAGCGCTTGCCTGGCATGCACGGGTATGCAAGTTCAAACCCCAGCACCAAGTACACAACGAAGGGTCTGAGGAATGAAAATCACATGAAAAACTAAATAAAAATTGTTTCTCTCTTTCTCTCTTTCTCTCACTGTCCCCTCTTTCTTAAAAAAAAAAAAAGACAATCATTAGAAATTATATAGATAATTCGAAGAAGCAGTTAGCAAACATGATATAATATTAGGCACAAGGGCATCTCCACCTATTCCAAATAATTAATATCAAATAGATATATTTTTTGAAATACTCAAAGCAGTAGTGGCTTAAAGGAAATCACACTGTAAATTTTTTATATGCTAAAAAATTTGTAGAATAAAAATAAATTGATATTTATAGGGGAATTTGCAGCATTAAATCTGCATTCTAGAGTTCTGTCCTGAGCCCTGAAAAAAAAAATGTCTTCCCTAAGAGGAAACAGCCAGATTAAAGTCTGAGTTTTACTCTGGTCAAAGCACAGATAGTTCCCATCTTATACAGGCTGTCCCAGATATTAGACAAAGAGAGGACCGTTCTACTTATTTTATGAGACAATATAATACAATATAACTTGATTCCTAAACTCCTCAAAGACAGTATAGAAAACTCCATGCCAATCGCAACCACAAATGTGATACAAAAAGCTAAGTAAAATATTCTCAAATCTAGCTTATTCTAGAAGATTTTTTTTTTAAATACAAGGTCAAGCATGATTTATCCCAGGAATCTACAGAAGGCTTAACTTTAGAAAATCTAACAATATAATTTGCCACATAGTATATTAAAAGAGACAATCCATATAGTTACTGCAATTGGTACAGAGCAAGTATTCAGAAAAATTTAGTACTGGTTTGTGATTTAAATTTCTGGGGGCTGGAGCAGTGGCTCAGCAGTTTGGAGAGCTTGCCTGGCATGCATGAAGACCTGGGTTCAAATTCCAGCACCACATACACACGAAATGTCAGAGAAACAAGGGCCAGGTGAAAAACTAATAAAGTTGATTTTCTCTTTCTTTCTCTCTCCCTCTCCCTCCCTCTCTCTCTTAAAAAAAGATAGTTTCTAACACAGAATAAAAGAAAACTAGAATAGCCTTACCCTGAAAAATGGCATCTAACTAAATCCTACATCATATAATAAATTTAATCAAATATAATTACATAAGTGTTTAAAAGCTTTTCTATTTAAGCCAGGAATAAGACAAAAATATCCATTACCACAACTATTATCAATACTACAATAGGTTCTAATCGATAAAGTAATGGACAGGAAGACACAAAAGAAAAGAAATTTATCACTTCTTCATAATATGGTTGTCTATTTAGAAATTCTAAGAGATACTACAGAAATAATAAAATAATTCTACAGGTGAACCATAAAACACCTTAAAAAATAACATTCTTACACACCAGTATTTGCACAAAGAAATTGAAAAAAGATCCAGTTGAGCACTGAAAATGATCAGATGCTTCAGAGTAAA
Organism: Aplodontia rufa; assembly: GCA_004027875.1. Lineage (NCBI taxonomy): Eukaryota > Metazoa > Chordata > Mammalia > Rodentia > Aplodontiidae > Aplodontia > Aplodontia rufa. The sequence continues at coordinate 22,772 of PVKS010006099.1, forward strand.
TAAAACAAAAGACTCGCAATTTTTTCTTTTTTGCTGAGAAAATACCAAAGCATAATTGAAGAACATATAGCACGGCCTTAATAAATACATAAACTGCTCATGTAAGGAAGATTCAATATAGTAAAAATAATAACCCACCCTCAAAAGCAGCTATGTATTAAATCTTAATGTAATTTCCCATAAAACTTTATGAACATTTTAAAATTCATGTGACAAAGTCCAAAAATATTCAATGAGACTCTGAAAAGGAATAACAAGAAAGGTTTGTTTATTCTACCAGATGAAGTTTATTATAAAGCTAAGTAAAAACTGTGTGGTTTGCGCTGAGCCATAGATAAAAGATCAGTTGAACCGATAAGAAACTCCAGAAATGGGGTTGGGGATTTAGTTTAGTGACGTAGCGCTTGCCTAGCACGCTCAAGGCCCTGAGTTCGATTCTCAGCCCTGAAAAAAAAAAAGAAAAAAGAAACTCCAGAAATAAGAACCTGCATATATGGACACTTGTCATTTAATGAAGCTGGCATTGCAGATCAGAGAGGAAAGGAAGCGCTAACATAGAAGGTGTTGGTATAGCAAGGCTTCCTGAAGAAGAAAATTAGATTCTTGCTTTACGTGTAAATCAAACAGGAGTTTCATGTAGATTAAAGACCCACACATGAAAAACAAAACTTCGCACCAACTAGAGGAAGATATGGAAAATATCTTTAAGATGTTGAAATGGGGGGAAACTTAGGCAATCTAGAAAAGATCATAAATTATACAGGAAAAGACTGATAACTTTGATTCTGTGAAGATGTTCTGGATGGCAAATGAAATAATATTATGCTAAAAACAAATAGCAATCAAGGACACTATATTTGTAACATACACAAGAGGAAAACAATTATTACCCAAAAATATGTTTTAAAAATTACTTTTAAGTGAAGAAGAAGAAGAAGAAGAAGAAGAAGAAGAAGAAGAAGAAGAAGAAGAAGAAGAAGAAGGGAACATTGAATAGGAAAATGGGCTAAAAAAAAATGAACAAGTAGCACACAGCAAAGGAAACCAAATGACTCACACATCTATGAGTTGATGATCAATTTCACAAGAAATAGGGAGATTAAAAATCAAGTGTTGGGGCTGGACCAGTGGCTCAGTGGTTTCCACACTTGCCTGGCAAGCACGAGGACCCGGGTTCAAACCCCAGCACCACGTACACAACTGAGTGTTGGAGCAACTGAGGCCATGTGAAAAACTCAATAAAGTTGTTCCTCTCTTTCTCTCTCTCTCACTGACCCTCTCTCTTTAAAAGAAAAAAAAATAACAACTGTCAATTTCAGGAGGAGACTATGCACATATTGTCATATTATTATTCGTTCTTTCCCACAATTTAAAATCTTACCAATATTAAAATTATAATTAAAACTCAGAGATAGGGGTTGGGGATTTAGCTCAGTGGCAGAGTGCTTGCCTACCACGCGCAAGGCCCCGAGTTCAGTCCTCAGCCCTGAAAAAATAAAAATAAAAACCCAAAGAGATAACGCCAATCTAATTATGAGGAAAACATAGGAAAAATCTAAACTGAAGGACATTTTACAAAATGCCTGATCAGTACTCCCCCAACCTGCTGCGGTCATCAAAAGCAGGAAAAGTCTGAGAAACTGTCACAGCCAAGAGGAGCCTCAGGAGATGGTGACATTTGAAGGTGATATAGGACCCTGCGTCTGAACCTGGAACACAAAAGAACATTAGGTAACAACTAAGGAAGTGTAAAAAAGTCTGGATTTTTGTTGGTAATGATATATCAGTATTGGTCCATTAATTGTCACATTGCTGTACGATGCTAATAAGTAGAGGAACCGGATGTCTGAGAAGCCTTTGTACTGTCTTCACAACTTTTCTTTAAAATTGTTCAAAAGCAAAAATGCTAATTCAGAAAGCAGAATAAGAACGGTATTATTTGCACACGTGCACATGTGTGTATGTGTGTGTGACTATGCATCATAGACAAAAAAAGATGAGAATATAAAAATAAGAAAGATGAGGTCTGGGTAACAGGATTTTTAGATGCTTTTATCTTTCGTTTCATATTTGTCTTTATTTGCTCACTTTTCTAATTAGTTTGGATATCAGGGAAATAGTTTTAAAGCCCTTCCCGGTGATGTATGGTAAACATGATATATTGATACATTTCAGCTATCAAACACCTTGGCGGCGTGTGTCTCTGTTAGCACATGGGAATTATTGGACCCATCCTCCTAACACCTGTTTCCTCTTATTAGCCTGGGACACTTGCTAAAAGTGCAGAGCTCCAAGCTCTGTCAGGAAATTTCTGTGAAAGAGCTTGAGAATTTAATTTTTAACAAGCTGCACAGTGACGTGTGTGTGTGTGTGTGTGTGTGTGTGTATGTGCGCGCGTGCGTGCGTGTGTGCGTGTGACGGTCGGTCGTTTGGAAAAGTTTAGGAAACCAACTCAGTTAATTCTCATTCAAACTTCATGTCTCAGCTCAACTTCAGGCACTTTCTCTCCCCATCTCAGGCACTTAGGATCTCCCTTCTTTGTGTCCTCCCTGTGCCCACGCAGAGTCCCAGGATCCCACTGTTGCTGTCCTCACAGTTATTGTAGTTAGCGTTTACACCATGCCGCTAGCTGTTTTGTATATTTTTGTGTGATCTCATTGGCTGATATTACATGATAGTCTCTCAATATAAGCTATTTGGATAAATTTTTGAAAGAATAGATACACAGAAAGGCTGCTTTTATATAAATTGAGTGACTCTGAGCATTTAAACACCATCTGTCTTCAAATCCCTCAATAATGGTGTATCCCTGGTTGCTTTGCAATGTATGGGACTGGTCTCTTAGCATCTTTATAGAGTGAAGCATAGTAATATTTAATTTACTCCCAAATACGTTGTTTAGGCTTGGGTAATGGCCAGAGAAACTGGAAGCATAAATATGATTTTTACTTATCTTGAAAATGTATAGCCCCAAACCAGCATTTGGTGAGTAGTACTTACCCTGGGCCAAGCTGTTTAGTGCTTAGAACTGTGCTATTCAATATGGTAGCCTCTAGCCACATGTGGTCTTTGAAGTTTAAACTTATGATAATTAGCATTAAATGAAATTTTAAAATTCAGTTTCTTGGTCCACATTTTAAGTACTGTAATGTATGGTCATAAGAACATTTCTATCAGAGAGTGCTGACTAGATTATTCCTTGTTATCCTTCCAGATCCAAATAAGATAGCATCTCTTATGCAAGATCTACCCTCATCTCCCCAAGTCAAGCTCCCTTTGATTTATAGGAACAGGAATATCTGGAATACCAGGAATTCAAAGATGAAGAAAATGTGTTTCTTACCTTTAAAGGTCTTAGGGCAGGGATTCTTAACCAGGGTGATTTTGCTGCTCAGAGGTCATTTGGCAAAGTGTAGAGACTTACTGAGGTGGGTTTTCTTTGAATATTATCCTATGGATCTCAGTATTTGGGGTGGGGTGGGGATTCCTTATAAGATGTGGGCAAATACCTCTCTGTCTCTGGTTGGCATTTTTCTTTTCCTTCAGGATATTTGACCTGTTAGACTCTTGACTCAACTGGCTATGTATTTTACAGCATCAATATCCAGAGTATATGAAGCTTACTAATCAAAAAGGAAAAGAGAATTCAAGAAAAATATAGGCAAAGAATACAAACAGGCAGTTCACAGAAAAGGAAATCCAAATGGCCAATAAATATCTAAAAAAGATTCTCATTTTCACTAAGGTTCAGGAAAATGTCAATTCAAGCAACAATAGAAAATTCATTCATACTTATTACATGGTCAGAAATTAAAATCTGAAATACTGAGAGTTGGTGAGCATATGGAGAAACAAACTCATTTGTTACTGGTGAGAATATAAATTAGTACAAACATTCTGGAGCCATTTGGCAAGTCTAGTAAAGTTGAGAAGGCTGAAATCCTGCAGCCCACGGTTCAAGATTGTTCACTGCAGCCCTGAATAGTGAATATTGAAAAAATCCAAATGTCTATCAGCAGGAGAATAGGTAAAGAAGGTGAGATACTATTAAGTTGTTAAGATGAATGAAACATCAATACTCACTAACATGCATATATCTTCAAAATATACCATCAAACAAGAAAATCAAGTCATAGAATTATATGCACAGCATTAAACATACATATAAAAACTTAAAAACCAAAACAATGGAACCCAGTGTATATCAATAATAATAATTTTTTTAAACATGGACACAAAAAGCATACAGCAAATTCATGAAACTGATTATCTCTGACAAGGGAGAATGGAATAGACAAGCCAAGAAGGGCAATTTCTAACTCTATCTGTAAAGTTCTATTTAGTTTTTAAACGAGGAACAAAGAACGGAGGACAAAACATTATTGTTTGTTAATTCCAGATTAAAATCAGGATATTCCGTCACCCTCCTGGGACAGAGATGGAAGACAGAGGGAAGAGGGAGGCTGACTATTTATTCCCCCAGCTCCCTCCCTGCAGAAATGCAGGCTCCTATTAGGAGTGCCTTCCACCCTCCATATACTAAGGTTTTCCCCAACCCATGGGGTACAGTACTATGTCTTGTGGTTTTTCCTTGCTCACTCTTTTGCCATGTATTTCCTGCCAGGATTCCTCTTAATATAAAGATATTAAGGTATTTCCTATAGATTTATCTGCATTTCTTTTAATTAAAAAAAAACTACACACACACACACACACACACACACACACACAAAAATCAGAGATATAAAAGGAGTTGAGAGGAAAAAGGCCAAAAACTATGAAAAACTTCTCCAAACCTAGGATACCTTGAGGAACTAGATATTAGTTAAAAAATATGGAACTTGCTTGCATTTTATGTGAATCATGTCTCCATAGGTGACCTGCCTTCCTATAAAGACAGCCCAGAGCATTCACCCTACCCTGTTATTGACTTGATAAGTAATAGAGATTTTGCACCAAACCTACAATTTACTCTCTCTAGCTGATTTAGTTCAATAGACATGACATAGATGATCCACTCAGTCAACCAGTGAGCCAGATGCTGGAGAAACAGAGATTCATCAGAATCTGACCTTGCTCTCAAGGGCTTTGTTGACAGGTGGCAGGACATTGTCTGGCCAGATGGGCATTTCAAAATGAAGCAGAATCTGATGTCATAGTTTTGTCTGGGTCTCGAGAGTACAGGGTAACACATTCCTTGAAGAAATGAAGATGAGACTGATATTTTCCAGGAGAGTATACTTGTTACTAGATCAATAAATGTTTGTTGAACACAGTGTTATTTGTTCCTGATGCAGGCTCTGTGAGGATCCCGACAAAGCCTCTGCAATTCAGAGCAGCGCCATCAGTAGAGCTTCCTGGGAGGGTGGAAAAATTCCATTTGGTACCATTAGCAGCATGTGTTTATTAAGCATTTTAAATGTGCCCATGGTGATAAAGGAACTGCATTTTAATTTTGTTTAATTTTAATCAATTTAAATTTAAATTTAAAAAGTTGTATGTGGGGCTGGAGCGGTGGCTCAGTGGTTACAGTGCTTGCCTGGGATGAGAGAGGATGCGGATTCAAACCCCAGCACCACATACACAGCACAGTGTTGGAGAAAAAGGCCACATGAAAAACTAAATAAAAATCGATTCTCTTTCTCTCTCTCTCTCTCTCCCTCTCTCTCTCTCTTACTGTCCCTCTGATGCGGGGTTTTGGAGATGAGGCCGGATTCTCTGCTCCCACTGGCAAATGGAGTCTGGGCCACTACAGATTCCAGCAGTCAAAACAGCCCACTTTTAATGTTTGCAGCCATTCCCAGTTAAAACTGGGAATTTGAACTGGCTGCAGGTGTCTGCAGCCGAAAGTATTAGCAACTCTCCAGGCTAAAAGCTGGTGGTTGCCGCTCTTGGTGTAGTGGAAATTCACCCCGGGAATTTGGCACTGATCTTCTGGGTCCTTGTCTCATGAATCTGAAGAATAAAATCCACGGACAACCATGGAAGGAGGAGTAAAAGGAGTAGGATTTATTTAGGAAGAAGAGCAGAGACTCCGCAAGGCCGAGGGGTACCTAGAAGCAGGACACCATCTAATGAAGGTCAGGCCAGGGGTTATATAGATTTGGGGAACGAGCATAATTAACATTCATGCAAAGCAGGCATTGAGAAATGCATCAACTCCATTGGTTAAAATCTATGTAAAACAGGCATTGAAACTGGTCAGGAACACCATTGGTTAAAACAAAGGTAGCAAATACTTCCTAGTACCCACCTGTGACCACCCCCATCTCTTAGTTGCAACAAGGGTGAGCCTCAAGGTCTTTTTGCATTTGAAGGCCCTGAGCACGCCCTGTCAATCACTCTCTGCCTCTGCCAGCTAGCTCTTGATAGGGGCCCTCTGTCCTGACTACCGAGCCATTTCACTATCTCTCCTAATCTGTCTCACCTCTCTCTTAAAAAAAGAATAAAAAGCTATATGTGGTCAATAGCAATCATATTGGACAATACAGTTCTTAGAGCATCACAATCTATAGAGACAGACAGTAGATTATAATTACACAGTACAGAAATTATGTCATATTTTTTTCATTTGATGAACATATTTTGAGAACCTAATATATGTTGGCACCTTGATATGGAGATGACGAAGCTTTGTCAATCATCATCAAGAGGACCATACCCTTGTGAGATTCTAACATCAGCCAGGGCAGATTGTCCCCTTCAAGAATCCTGGAGTGGGGGCTGGAGCAGTGGCTCAGTGGTTTCGGCGCTTTCCTGGCAAGCACGAGGACCCGGGTTCAAACCCCAGCATTGCGTACACAACTAAGTGTTGGAGCAACGAAGGCGATGTGAAAAACTAAATGAAGTTATTTCTCTCTTTCTTTGTCTCTCTCACTGTCCCTCTCTCTTTAAAAAAAAAAAAAAAAAAAAAAAGAATCCTGGAGTGGCGGCTGGAACAGCGGCTCAGTGCCTGGCATGTGTGAAGATGCAGGTTTGAACCCCAGCACCACATACACAACGAAGTGTCAGAGCAACAAAAGCCACATAAGAAATGAAATAAAATTGATTTTTTTTCTCTCTCTCACTGTATCTCTCTCTTAAAACAAAAACAAAAAACAAAAACCCAGAATTCTGGAGTGGTGGCTTGGTAGTAGAATGCTTGCCTGGCATGAGCAAGGACCCAGGTTTGAACCCCAGATTTACACACACAACTAAGTGTTGGAAAAACAAAAATCAGATGAAAAAATAAATAAAATTATTCTTTCTCTCTCTCCTAAAAACAACCAAATAAACAAGCAGAAGATGTAGATATTCATAAGGCTCAGCAAAACCAAGATCATTAAGGCGATGGAACTCGGGCACATTTGCCTTGGTTGGCCCAATCTGAACCCTGGAGTCTTGACTGTGATCATCGGTAGAGACCACCTGGTCTAGGTTTACAAACTTACACAAATATGTTGATACTGCAATTGATCCTTTAACTTTGAACTATATGAAGACCAAAGAAAGGTTTGCTCGTAGTGCAACCACACCCTGGGGTGAGACTCACACACATTACCCATCACTGTAGATACTTATATTAAGCATTTGTGCAAGACGTGGAAGGATTCGGATACCCCTTCCTCACGAGTAAGAACTGGGAAGAGCTCTTAAGCAGCATGGCTGTGGTTAAATCCCTGGCCCTGCCGGGATTGCCTTTGGGAGTCTCACTCTGTTCTTATGAGAACATAAGCTGCACAATCTGTGCTGGAACACTCCCTCCTCCTTCGGGGCTTTTGATTATCCAATCCTTGTTTGCTTTCCGCACTTGCTCAGAACTCTTTCTCACCCATTTCTGGGGAGGGTTTTGTGAGGCGCTGCTGGGTCTCTGCTCAAAATTGGTCCCTTTGTGCCAGTACCTGCTTCCTCGGCCACCACTCATTCTTTTGTGGCATCAGCTTTCTTCTAAGTGTTGGGGTGATAGGAACATAGTTTTAAATTCCTTTTGACAAGAAGAGTGACTTCTAGCTGAAAACAAGTCCCTAGCATATGCAGCTCATGGCACTACCATGGGGCGCATTAATCATGCCTCATTGTGCTCAGTCCTCTATTAACTCAAGGGCCTTGCTGCTTAATTGGCTACCAGATGACACGGGGTATGCACCTATCATCATTGACCACAGCACCTGACACTACGCAGTGAAGTCTCCGGGGACCTCAGCCTTTCTCCTGACTCCATTCTCCCCTCTCCACACGATCTCCATTGGGTGGATTCCCAAAAGCTATACAGTGGCCTGTGTCTGTCCACCTGGCCAAGACAACCGCACGGGGAGCAGGGTCTGAGCCAAGGTTCCTTCTATAATTTAGAACTGCAGAGGAGACAGGTTTGGAGGATAGGAGGGAGACTGATTGTGCCTGAGAGGAAGAGCTGCAATGGTGTGAGTCTAGGACTGTAGGGCACAAACTGGAGAGCAATGAGGCTGGCACACAGAGCGAGACAGTGGTGGCACAATTACACATGGAGACACGGCTCTCCGTGGCATTCCACACCTTGACCCCCATCCTTCCACAGGATAAGCTGCATTATCACCTCGGTCCACAAGACAACCTTGTTTCCTTAAAACAGATTCTCTTGGTTTTGCTAGGGTGAGCTGAAGCAATCTATTTTGTTACATGCACACACACTCACACATGTGCAGAACTCAGTAAATGGAAGGTGTAGTAAGTAGAATTTTTAAATGACCTCTATGAATTCTATCCCTGGTATTCATGTCTTTATGTAATCCCCTTCCCTTGTGTATGTGTGTGTGTGTGGGGGGGAGCTCTATAACTTGCTTTTATCCAATAGAATATAGTAAAATTGAAGAAATCTTGTAGTCCCTCAGTAGTAGTTTTTAAATTCATCAGAACGGAATGTGTCCTGGGTGGGCCTGACCTATTCCAGTGAGCCCTGAATAAGGGTCTAATGGTCAGGGACTCCTGCTTTCCCACTGGCCTTGAAAAGAGAAGATGCTTGAGTTCCACAGGTGTGAGGAAACTAGTTCTGCCAACAACTATGGAGGAAGAACCCCGAGGCTGAGCGGAGACTCTAGGCCTGGCTGACGCATTGGCTGCAGTCTGGACTCCTGATCTACAGAAACTGTTTTCAGTTCTAAGATGTTAATTTTATCCTAATTTGTCATGCAGCAAATGAAGGGCTGTGTCATTTCTTAGATCAACCATTCTCTTCCCACCTCATTCCTTTAAACAACCACCAGCACTGCCTTTCAGATCTGATCATCATGCCTCCAGTCTGCTGGTCGAAATGGACCCTAGGAGGCCGGATTAGCTCCACTGCTCTTCTTTCTCATCCATGCCTAAGGGTTCTCCTTCACTGCGGTCCTATGGGATTCATTCCTCTGCTAATTTATCCTAAGATCCATGGCTTGCCATAAAGAATACCTCGGTCACTGGCAGCAAGGAGAAGTGTAAGTGTCTGGTCCCAAGGACAGAGTAGGTGTGAAATTGTACAAGCTGTGACCCAAGACCAAGTGATGGCACTTTCCTCATCTCTTGATGGATATGGGGTTCTTGTGGGAAAATGAGGCAGAGCTTCTGGTTTGGCAGGAAGAACCTGGTTCCCTCTTCACCTGAGCTGCTCCTCCCAGCTTACTCTCCCTTTGGCCAGAGTCCACCAGGTTAGGCATCATCATGCCCATCACTACTCAGAACATCTCTGGAAACCATGAAGACCAAGATGCATGACTTGAGTGTTTGGGTTGGTGAGTCCACTGATAACCACCCCAGCTGCAAAGGAGTAATAATACACGACATCTGCATAATGTTCTACAGCTTCCGAATTGCTTTAGGCTCCATATGTCATTTGGCTCTTTCAACAACCCTGGAATCAAAGAACTTATTATCATGCATTTTGTGGATGAGAAAATTGAAGTCCAGCGAAGTTAAATGAATTTCTCAAGATTACACAGCTCAGTAAGTGGCAGAATCAGGGCTGTAAGTCAGCAAGTCCTGGCTCACCCATTCCTCCTCTAGAGACGTGCTAAAGACATTTCTGGTGCCTGATGCTAATCTCAGATGTGGCAGCAAACAGAGTAGGCGTGGTCCTGATCCATCAGATAGAAGCCACAGAAATATTTGCCAGTAAAACGTGATTATGGAGGAGCTCTATGAGCTTCTGCAGAGTTTAGTGGAAGGACCTCTAACCTAGTTTGGAGAGTTGGGAAAGTCTCTTAGAAGGCAACAACATGCATAAGCTGAGATCTGAAAGCCAAAGGTTGTTTGCCAGGAGACTAGAAGTGGGGAGAGCATTCCAGAGCAGGGAATTGCATGACACCTTTGCGGAAGAAAAACATATGCTAATATGGCTGCAGGGTGGAGAGAAAGGGTGAGTCAAGTGAAGCAAGCCCGAGAGACCGGCAGGGGCCAGACTACAAAGTGCTTACAATTCTGGTGGAAGATTTCTGGCACCATTCAAAGAGCAAGGGAAGCCTTGAAAGTTTTCAACCAGGAGTGTCACATTTCAGATGCATTAGAAAAATGTCACTGTGGCTGCTGTGTAGGAAGCAGGCTGGGGGTTGACGAGGGAGGAGAGTGGAAACATGGAGACAGATTGGGAGCTATTGCAGGGGCCCTGTGACACTCATGGAGAATATGATGGGAGCAGGATTTGGGCTTTCAGGTTAATCAGATGTGGCAGTGGGGAGGGAGGAGGAAGTACCCAAGATTTCTGTCTGTCTGTAGGGGTTCATTATCTGCCAGGCTGGGCTGCTACTGTTTGCTTTCCTGTTTACGAAAACAAAATCAGATCCTTTCACACAGCCCCAGAACATAAGGAAGCTTAGGCAGGTGGCAATGTAGTCTCAGAAAAGCTCATCCTATTGTGTGATTCACACAGAAGCAGGAAAGCAGGTACAGTACTTCCCCTGCCTGTCACCTAAAGGTCAGAGTTTTCAAGGAAGACATTGACCCTCTCCTCCCGTAAGAAAAATAAACATCTCGTGAGACCATACAGAAGTCGCACAAAATGTTCACACTACTAGTTCAATGTTAGGTCCATGGGTCCTAGCATAGTTTTTGTAGCCCAAGACTGCTGCTCTGGACACTGACAGGAGAATTTGTTTAGAATTAGGAAAAAAAAAAAAAAAACTGTCCTTAAATATTTTTCTCAAAATTCTGGGGGAGGGAGAGTTTACCAGTAAACAGCACCTTGAGAGCGGAAGAGTAGAATGAAAGGGGGGAGGTGGCATCTAGTTTGAGTCCATTGAAGAGTGCTGCAGAACAAAACACGTGAGCTTTGGAATCTGAGCTGGGTTTAGTTCCTGTTTCTCTTGTTTATTACCTGCATCCAGTTGAGTGTCTGAACCATCTTTTCTGTATCACAGATGACAAACAATAAAAACTGATTTTTAAAACCCTCTCTTTTACAGGTCATTATAAAATTAAGACCATATTCAAAATTAGCATCATCTGTGGTAATGTTGACAATTGTCAGTTTGTTTATACCAAAAGGGAAAAATGTTTAAAGATAATTTTTTTAAGAGAGAGAGGGACAGTGAGAGAAAAAGGGAATCGATTTTATTTAGTTTTCCATGTGGCTTTTGTTGCTCCAACACTTTGTCGTGTGTGTGGTGCTAGGGTTCGAACCCGCATCCTCGTGCATGCCAGGCAAGCGTGGTAACTGCCGAGCCACTGCTCCAGCCCTAAAGATATTTTTTGACACTTTGGTGCTAAGTGAAAAATTCTTTGCTCCCAGTAGCAATAGTGGATATTATTTCAATTTGAAATTGGAAGCTTGTAAAACAAATAATTTGATTTTCAAAATATCAAGAAATACTTGAGTTTATTACATGCTAATCATTTTGCAAAGTGACATGGGAAACTCAAGAAAGCACAAGACATAAACATAAACCAGTGACTGAGAAAAAAATGCAAAGACCTAGAAGGAAGCCTTGGAGGTGTGGGGCAGGTAAGTGTGAAGGGAAGGTGACCAGGGTGGATACACTCATAAACAAGAAGCCCTATCTGTCTAGGGCAACAGGAGGGGTACAATGACCAGCAGAGTCTAAATAGTAAAGTCCACCCTTTCTGTTTTCAAATGCAATCCCTAAAAACTAGTTCACAAATAATGAGGAACATTTTCTTTTCCAGAGCAATTGAGTCCTTTTGAATAGGGTCAGAACAAAACGCAGCCAGTTCCAGATGGATGAGATTACTGCTCTCTGCCTGCAAAGCAGGAATCATTTGTCCTATGTCTAAAATGAGTAACTCTATGAGTTTTCAACAACAAAAATCTGCTTTAGAAAAGGCTGCCAGAGGGGCTGGAGCGGTGGCTTAGCAGTTAGGGCGCTTGCATGAGTACGTGGGTTTGAATCCCAGCACCACATACGCAATGAAGTGTTGGAGCAATGAAGGCCACATGAAAAACTAAATAAAATTGATTCTCTCTCTCTCTCTCTCACTGTCCCTCTCTCTTTAAAAAAAAAAAAGAAATAAAAGAAAAGAAAAACAAAAGCAAAAGAAATAGCTGGCAGAGAAACTCAGGCTAAATAGACTTGCATGTGAGATTCGAGGGATCCACCAATTTTTAATTTGATTTGAGGTCACCAGCATTTTCTGAATATGTACTCTGTGTCAGTCTTGGAGGTTATATTGCTGCTGTTGAAAATCTCATTGTCCAGGGGAAGGGACAGATATGTGAACAAACAAATTCTGCTGCAGCCTGCAGAGGACAACAGGAGAGAGATGTTCCTGGTTCAGAGGTCATGCAGAGGAGGGCGCTGATTAACTGTCCTGGAGATGGGATGGAAATGTCTGAGCTGGGAATGAAGGGAGAAGAGTGGGAGTTCAACAGAAGGATGAGAGAGCAAAGAAATATGACATAGTGTTGAGGTAACTATAAGCAGGTGGGGGCTCTAAATGGGCCTGGCCTTCCCCAGCCTGCAGGTGGAGAAAGCCTCAGCCAACATTTCATGCTTCTAATTTGTGGAGCATGGGGCAGGCTCTGTCCCCAATACCTGCTCACCATTATTCAGGGAGTCCATTTTAGATTGTTTTGATCCTTATACAAAAAAGATATGTATTTTAGGCTGTTGCTCTTCATTTATAGTTGAATGAGGATGAATTCTATGTGCTTATAGAGAGGAAGCTTTAGATACTTAAAAAGGAAGACAATCTGAATCCCCAGCAAGGAAGCCCAGTTACATTCAGCACCCCCATCTCCCTACCTTCTGTTAGCTTCAAAACTTGCTCAAGAAGGTCAGCTACTAGTCACTGTTGCGGTTCAGATGTGAGGCATCCTCCTAAAGCTCATGTGTGAGACAATGCAAGAAGACTTAGAGGAGAAATTATTGGGTTATGAGAACCTTAACCTAATCATCGAATTAATCCCCTCATCAGGATTACCTGGGTGGTAACTGAAGGCAGGTCAGGTGTGGCCGGAGCAGGTGGATCATTGGAGGCATGTCTTTGGGGTATATATTTTGTATCTGGCAAGTGGAGTCTCTTTCTCTCTGCTTCCTGATTGCAATGCCCTGAGCCACTTTCCTCCGCCACTCTTCCACCACAGTGTTCTGCCTCACCAGAGGATTAGAGCCTGCCCATAATAATGACTGAGGCCTCTGAAACCATGAGCCCCCAAATAAACTTTTCCTCTCCAAAATTGTTCTTGTCAGGTCTTTTAGTCACAGCAGCATAAAAGCTAACTAAAACAGTCAAATATATTTGAAAATTCACAAATTTACAGGTTTTTAATGCTACTTACTTGGCTATATTTGTTGTTAATTATGTTTTAATTTTCTAGGCTACATTCATAAGAACCTCTGCCAAATATCAAGATGAACTGCCTAATCTTAACATTAGCTAGAATTGGCCTTTAATTATAATCTCCTTCCTTTCAGATGTAGCATTATAAGAAAGGCAAAGAAAAATAGAATCTTCTTTCTTCCCTTTTCATCTTTCCTCCTCCTCCCCTCCTTAAACTTATCTGGAGGTGGAAGTGTACAAAGTGTGCTCTCATTCCTCCAGGGGCTCAGACCCGCCCATCCCCCAGTCAGAGGTGACTGTGTGCCTCTGTGTTCCTCGTTCATGTTGCATCTGAGTTCCCAAGCCATTTTCCCAGTCAAGCAAATACACATTTTGTACCTTGCCAGGTATCTTGTATTACTGTTTTTAGTAAAATACTTTGTAGCTTTACTTTGTTTGCACAAAGGCAGAGAGGACAGTAGGACCTCTACAAGTCAATCTGGAGATTCAATTACTCCATGTACTTGTAGAAAGTTCTGGGAACTGGAACTGTGAGCTGTAATCAATATAGCATTTCCATAAGATGTTCAGTGGAAACCAAATATTAAAATTCTTGGAAGGAAAGAGCCTTGGGAAGCCCCAAATCACAGCAAGTCTGACTGTGTCTGAGCGGTGACCGTTTGCAATGTCATTACTTCTGAGAGGGCCTCTGAGAAAAGGCAGTGAGCTGGCTATTGGGGTCTCTGGAAAAGACCATGTATTAGGCTGACTTAAAAGAATCAGAGTGTATATGAGATTTGTTAGGAAGAATGTGGGGTAAGCATGAAGGCCACTGACTTTTAAATAGATGGTCCAGACAACATCAATTTATTTATTAGGCCAAAGATAATGAATCTTTGTTTACAGCTATGGCATGCTAAGGAAGAGGCAGCAAGAGCAGACTCAGAAAAGCAGCTTTGCCCCTTCATAGAAGCAAAAGAAGGAACCAGAATGTGAGGCACAACCTCCACATAGCACATGCTAGACTCCAAGCTCTGCTGTTTGCATCCCACAGCAACTCTTTATGGAAGGGATTATCTTTTTTTTTTTAAGAAAGAGGTAGAGAGAAAAAGGGAAAGAGAGAATCAATTTTTATTTTGCTTTTCATGTGGCTTTTGTTGTTCCAGAGCTTCATTGTGTATGTGGTGCTGGTGTTTGAACCTGCATCCTCACACATGCCAGGCAAGCGCTGCAAGTCCTGAACCCCACTCCAGCCCCAGAAGGGATTATCTTAAGATGCTAACACTCTTTGAACCCCAAGAAGAGTCCTTTTGGGGGCCTGATTTCCCATGTGGTACGGGGAAGACTTTAGTTAGAAGATCTTTACTCTCTAATCTGGTACCCAGGTCTTGTGGCCCAAGCTCAGCCAGGAGTCCCTGGGGACAGGCAGATCATGCCTAAATGATGGAGGTGGGTGGAAGAAGGCATCCAACATGGCATCTGCGACTCCAGATGGAGCCACTGACTTGGAGAATTTGCCACCATTAGTTAGGACACTAGGGGAAATCATTGGAGTTCTAATGAAGAAGCTCAAGGAAATTCCTCAGGATAATTTTAGTGGTGTCAGGGACAATTACATGGTAGAGAGAGAATAGAATGATGACATTTGAAAATGCAAGCATACGATAGAAGAATATTTGCATGATGCACATGGAGACTGAAAAGAAGTGGGATATATTAAACCGAGGGAATGGGGAATTATGTCAGTAGCCTTTGGTTTCACTGTCCTCTCACTCTAGACCATCTTACATTCTGTTGTCCAGGTGACAGCCCTAACATGCAAATCCAACCTTGTCACATCCTACAGGAGCTATTCAGAAACTCTAGTCACTTCCATTCAGCAAAAGTCCACTCCTTGGCATAACCTCACAGACAGATCCGACCCCTGCTTACTTCTCTAGCCTCAACTCCTTGCTCATTGCCCACTGCCCACAGTCCACCCTTCTACTCTTTACTCTGGTTTTAATAAAAAATTTACCTGTGAAAGCCACTTTTAAAAATCCGTACTTTTGTATGTAATGTTCCCTAGGCCTAGAATACTTTTTTTAAATTTTCATTTTTTTAAAGCGCTAACACTAAACTCAAGAGATTTCTGGGAAGACTTCCTCAAGTAGAATTAGCCCTTGCACCTCTCCCTACCTGCTCCTTCATGCAATCACTGGATCCACTGTAGTTGGTCCTTATTAGTATCTGCAGATTTAGATTCCACAAGTTTGAATAGTATCAAGAAACTAGACTGTGAATGTTAATTAATTTGCTAATTAATGTTAACACATTTGCTAATTTTGCTGAGGCTCTGGTTTGGGTTATGTTTCCTGGGAGACATTTCTAGGAGGTAGTTACCAACTAGTGAGGAAATCTAGACAACCACCCAGCACCAGTCTCTCACTGTGATTTGTCCTTCACACTTATGGTCTTGTGGGCAGAAATCTCATGGAGGGATGAAAAGCCTGGTTTACCCCTACCAATAATATCACCTAATCAATGCTATGCTAATATCCTCTCATTTAACTCTTACAAAATTCCTCTGAGTGCTTACTGAAATTCCTGTTTTTACATACAAATAAACTGAGACTCAAGAGAAGTAATTTTTGCAAATTTCCATAGCTAGCAAATGAAGCCAGGGATCAAACCCAGGTTCTAAGCTAACAGAGAACAGGAAACTAAGAACTTAATTAGTACCTGTGATTTCTGAAGTTGGTGAAAAGTGATAAAGACTATGAAGAAATTATAAGAAAGTGATTATTGTTAGCTTTTAAAAGATTTTGAATAGCCTGATGTGGTGGTGCATGCCTATAATCCCTGCAGCTTGGCAGCCTGAGGGAGGAGGATCACAAGTTCAAAGCCAGCCTCACCAACTTAGCAAGGCTGGAAAGAACTTTAGTGAGACCCTGTCTCAAAATAAAACATAAAAGGATGGGGATGTGGCTCAGTGGTTAAGAACCCCTGGGTTCAATCCCCAGTACAAAGAATAGAAACAAAATAAAAGGTTTTGAATAAATTAAATGGTGAGGAAAATTATGTTAAAGAAGAATTTGGAAATTAAGAAATTCTTCCTGGCCTTTTGATAAGTTTTTTGGACCCAAGTATTTATGTATAGCCCTAAACAGATGTACTCTACTCTTGCCTACACATCACTAAATCCAAAAGGTAATCCAAAGATTTCCACAGTATTGGGCAAAGCATATCGCATTTCTTTCTGGAAGCATTTTATACTTCTGGGCCACCATACACTGTTGGTTCCCCTCCCACTTCTCTGGCTGCTCCTTTCTGTCTCCTTTGCTGGTTCCCTCTCATTGCTCCCAACTCTGAGTATCCAGGGACCTTGTGGGTCTACTCTCCTCTATATCTATACTCCTCTTTAAATATTGTATCCACTTTTCAGGCCTAAAATGTCCCTATATGCTGACAACTCCTCTGTATTCCAGATATCTCTCTGCCTGCCAGACACTTCCATGTGGCTGTGTAATAGACATCTCAAAAGCAAAATGTCTCCAAAGTTTGTCTTCTTCAAATCTGCTCATCTTCAGTCTTGAACATCTTAGTGACAACGTGGTCCCCTCTGGTGGCATAGGACAAATGCCTTAGAGTTAGTTGCCTTGCATCCTTTCTTTCCTTTGCCTCACATGCACTCTCTCAGGAAACTTCTATCTTCCCCACTTAAATGCACAGTATAGTCACTTCTCACCACCCGCAGGCCCCAAGCCATCGTCACTTCTCTTCTGAATTATACAAGAGCCCCTAAAGAGTCTTCCTTTCTTCTATCCTAGTCACTGACCTCCATGCACTACTGTCTATTCTCAAAATAGTGACCAGAGCGATGCTTTCAAAATATAAGTCAGATCATGTTACTGTGTTCAAAACGCTCTGTATTTCTGAGTAAAAGCCCAATTTCTTACATTAGCTTATAAGATCCCACATGATCGTCACCCTTCCTCAGACCATTGGCTTTCGATGTATTTTATCTCCCTCATTTATTGAGTAGACTTGTCATCTTCCTTCTCCTCCTCCAGAGAGCATGGATTTTGCTCGGGTTTTTTGCTACGTATCTCCCACCTAGGAGACATAAGGAAATATGGGGTGCTCAAAAAGTATTTACCTAACATTGCAATGGATCTCACGGAGTTTAGTCCTGAGAGACACAGAGAGGGAGAGGGAGAGAAAGAGAGAGATGTGGATATTTGGGCAATCTGTCACATGTCTGATGAATACACACATGGAAGAGAGTCAGGTGCCAGCTAATATGGGGAATAAATTAAGAGCAGCATAATTGCCTCAGGCTTTTTTTTTTCTTTATCTTTTTTTTGGGGGGGAAGACAGTTCATTTTAATTTTTAAAGTTACAGCAACAACAACACATGTTAATTAGTAATCATCTGCCAAGATTAAATAAAAATATTGGTTTCTGTGTGGGTGTGGGATAGCATCTTCAACACATGGCTCTTTTCTCAGTTACTTTCTTCCTCGTCACACAGGCGTTAATTTGTGATCCTGGTTTCCCAAATGGAAACTTCATGCTTAATGAAATTCTTTTTTCAAATGTGACATATTTCTGAATTAGCTAGATCAAACATCAGCCCAATGCCAATTTTACTGTCAAATGTCAATAGAAAATCAGCAGTCTGATGCTTTATTTTAGTTTATTTTTTTAAGAGAGAGGGACAGAGAAAGAGAGAAACAACTTATATTAGTTTTTCACATGGCCTTAGTTGCTCCAACACTCAGTTGTGTATGTGGTGCTGGGGTTTGAACCTGGGTCCTCCTGCTTGTCAGGCAAGCGCCGAATCTGCGGAGCCACCACTCCAGCCCCAGTCTACTGCTTTAAACAGTACAAGGAATCAGTAATTGCCTGGACACCTAAGGGATCATGATTAGGTGGTGGTGGGGATGGATATTGCCTGTTTGTCACCAAGTTTGTTGATGCAGAATGGGTTAAATTCATCAGGCTCAGAGTGAAATTTTCCAAGCTCATTTTTTCCCTCAAAAGAATTGGATTCTTCTTTAAAGTGTTTTAGGTTCAAACATAGCAGAGGTAAGCTTTGTTCTACAAAGTAGGTATGTTCCAGCAAGTTGCAGATCAACATTCCATACGTTTACTGGTGTAAAATGCCTGGGGTGAGCTTATTCTTAGAAGGAACCAGGGAGGGAGTTTTAGTGCAGGGAGAATTCTGCAGGATTCTGGAGAATCTTGGCTCACTCATTTCCTTGGGGGCCTCCTCACTCCATCAGTAAAATGGGTTCATCATAGTACCTAACTGACATGGGTTGTTGAGAAGATGATCTGAGATGTTCAATATGTTTATGAAAGGGATTTATAAAGTATAAAGTGATGTCTAAATATTGGTCTATGACTAAGTAATAAAGCATTTCCATAAATCAAAGTGCTCATTTCAAATGGAAATAATCCACCCATAATTTATCTGCTTGGTAAATTTGGATTTTCTTGTGCTAAACCAGATCATGTTTTTGTTATTGTTTCTGCACTCTTGTTCTTTATCTTTTTTTCAACTGTAAGAACTGAAATTGTGCCTCATCAATTCATCATTCTGCTTTGTCAGTTTATTCAAAGAACAGGTATTTCAGACTGATGGCATTTGGAACTGCCCAAGGTCTTCACCAAATAGCTCAAATACAACAATGTTAGGGATTGAATTGTGTCCTCCAAAAACACATGCTGAAGTCCTAATGTTGGAGTCTGTGAGCGTGACATGGTTTGGATATAGGGTCTTTGCAGATGTAACAAAATAAAGATGGGGTCATTAGGATGGGCCCTAATTCCAGATGACTGGTCTCTTTATAAGAAGAAACATAAACACAGACATAGAGGGGAAACAAAGTGAAGATGCACAGGATGTCACATGGTGACAGAGGCAGAGAGATTGCAGTGTTGTGTCCAAAAGTGAAGGGAGGTCAAATATTGCTGGCAACGTTGGAAGCAGAGAAAAGGCTTCGGAAAGCCTCCTCTGAGCCTTCATAGAACATGGCACTGCCAATACCTTAATTTTAGACTTCTGGCTTCCAGAACTGTGAAAGAACAAAATTAGTCACCCAGTTTGTGGTACTTGGGTACGACAGTCCTAGCAAACTGGTACTACCAGTGAGCTCGGCCACAGGCTCTTTTGAGGCAGCCTTGGTTAATGTGATGTGGGACCATGGTGTTATTTTTCTAGGTTTAATAGATGAACTGCTGAGTCCAGAGAACTGATAAAAGGCCAAGACTTGAAATAAAAGCAGTCTGGGATGAATGTCCCACCCAAGTGTCTTCCTGGGTGACTTGGGTCACATCATCTTTGTTTATGATAATTGACAGGTGTTACCTGCTCACACAGAATCAAGATAGCCCTGTCCTCTTTCCCTAATCCTTGAGATCTTGATTTTTTTTCTCCCATCACTCTCTATTTTGTGAATAGTTAAAGTAAAGCAATTTTTTGGGTTATATTTTACATTTGTTTCATGATGTTAATTTTTTATTGAAAAAAATGAGTCTTAACCTGAAAGATACGCTGTAAGAGAAAATGTCAGAAATCAACTTAGCAAACGTCTAGTCAAGTGTCTCACAATCCTACACCTTATATTCACTAGGGACCATTGTAAAACAAAAACAAAAACAAAACAAAACACGCTCACCTTGAGCCCAACCCAGTAATGCTGATTTAATTGCTACAAGGTGAGGTTTGGGGTTTGCTATTTTTCAAAAAACTGCAGATGATTCTATCATGTAGTGAGGATGAAGAATGAGAGAACTCGTCCCACTCATTCATTTTATAGCAATGTTGAGGCCAAGGGAGGCTAGTGAGTTGCCCAGGATCAAGCAGTCAAGCTCCCTGTTCTACACATGTCATCCCTGTTCCCAGAGCGTCCCGCACCTTCTGCTTGACCTGGATAATTCTAGTCTGTCGTCAAGGCTTGACTCAATCCACTTGCCTTGGGGCCTTTTCTGACCCACCACACTTTTAGCTCCCAGAACCCCCAGCACTCAGGGAAAATCACTTCCTCGCAGCCTCTCCTCTGGCCCCATCACTTTCACAATCACTGCCAATGTCACACACACTGATTATCAGGCTTTCTCACCAGCTTCTTTGGGGCAGGAAATAGCAAGAGGAAAAACAAAAATGTGTTCCAAAATTCAATAAAGAAGGGCTCTAAACTGCTTGCAGTTTCCTAGGTTCACATACAACTCTTACTGTCAAATTCACTTCTGGCCATTATTAATTTCTATGTCCCTTTTGCTTGCATTTATTTAATAATGTTTATTGGGTGTTTTTTTCTGATTATAAAGCAAATTTATACTCATGGTTAGAAATTTTGAAAAAATTCACATTTACTCAGTGTGTGTGTTAGTCATCTTTCCAAAGCTATGACAAATTCCTGAAATCAATCAACTTAAAAGAGGAAAGATTTATTTTGGCTCATGGTTTTGGAAGTTTCAGTCCATGGTGGGTTGGCTTAGTTGCTTTTGGGCCTGTGGTGGGGCAGAAAATCATGGTGGGACCAAAGATGCTCACCATATGGCAGCTAGGAAGCAAAAAGAGGGGCCAGGGTCCCAATATCCTTTTCAAAGGCATGCTCCTGGATAAGCTAACTTCCTTCCATTAGGCCTCCACCTAAAAAAGTCCATGCCTCTCCTCTATTAGGAGTCTTGAATTGCCAAGGTCTGAAGGTCTGGCCAGTTCAAGACAGCAATGAGATTCAGAGGTCTGGTAGTCACCATAAAAACACATTGGCAAGCAAGAGGAAGCAGGGCAAACAGGGACAGCCACACAGGTTGTGCACTGTCACATTGTAGATCACACAAACAGTCACTCCAGGAACTGTGCAGTGCCAAGTGTTCTGGACTGGATGTGGGCACTGAGCCCCACACTGGGCCCTTAGGCTGAACCTGGAACATTTGCAGGTTGTGCAGTGACATTGAAGGCTAAAGTGCTTCAGATGGGCCGCTGAACCACACTGAGCCAGGGAACTGAAATAGCACATGCACATGGGTCTTTGAATTACTCTCTGAAATGCTATGGGAGAAACAGAACAAAGGGGCAGGAAAGTAAGCTCTGTAGAGCAGGCCAAGGTCACTTCCTCATCTCAGGAGAAAGTGCTCTGAGATTGAAGCAGGAGGAGCTGTCATCAATGGGGCTGCAGGATGAGGGAGACTTAGTGGGAGGTGGCTCCTGCCCAACAGCTTGCTGACAAGAAACATCCAGGCTGGGTCCCCATTATCCTGCAGAGGAGAACAAAACTGACAGGAATTTCTTCCCAGCAGAGCAGGGGTGACCATGTTCCCATAGAAACTCAGAACAAGAATCAAAGGGCTCTCCTTACAACTCAGAGGAACCGTTAGGAGAAAGGTGGGAAGACAGGCAGATGTTGAGTTGTGGACATTGGCATCATCAGCCTACCAAACTGGCGTTTTCTGTGGCATTTGCAAAGCATTTCCATAATTTTCCTATTTGGTCCTCACAGTTGCTCTGTGAGGTTGTCCTCACTGCCATTTTAGTGACAATGAAACCATGACTTTGAGGGTCCTGAGATACAGCAGTATTTATCAAGTGCTACAGACAGGACCTGACCTCGCCATCAGCCAGGGCTTTTGTATGTCCTGTGCAGGGAAAAGCTTCAAAACTCACAGTGGGAGGAAACCCTGAAAAAGGACTAGTGGCTTTTGGCAGGCTGTTCCACTTTGGCCTTTCAGGGAATGGTCTCTTAGCCCATTCAAGATCTGGCCCTTCCTGCTCTCCACTCTTAACCTGCTTTTACCCTGTCTTTCTGGCATTCCCAACTCCTCCTGCCTCAGCCATTATGAACTGCTCCTCTGTCCTGCTGGCCTGGAAAATCTTCCTTCTATCTGTTTTGCCTGGTTACTTCGTATTCAGCAGCTGTCTCTTCCAGGAGGCCTGGGTGCCCTGCTCTGAGTTCCCAGAGCTTCCTCTTGTACACTTGTTTCAAAGTAATGATAAGCTGCCTCAGTGACCCTGTCAGAGCCACCAACCAACAGAGATCCCTGTCAGATCACTTCACTTCTGTGAGGAAAACCCTAGGTCTAGCCATCCTCACCTCTCACCTGGGGGCAGCCTCACCTCAGCTGTGGTACCCCACATAGTGAGAAGTGCACATGGCTGTCAGAAGGAACTTTCTAGGTTTCTAGGCGAGAGCATATCACTCAGCTGCTTGAAACTCTACATTGCAGGGGCTGGCAAACTACAATTGGTGGACTGAACCTGGCTTGCCACATGGCTTCTCATCTGTTTTGATGGTGTTATTACATAACAAATCACTCCTAAACTGACCTTTTCTCTTTCTCCTACTTCTGTCTTTCAATCTCAATTGGCTCTGAAGATACCCTGAGGATGTGGGTGCTAAACCCCAAATTCACAAGTTGGAGTCCTAACACCCAGAGTGGTGTTACTGGGAGGTCCTTTGAGAGGTGATTTGGTCATGGGGGAGCCCTCATGAATGAGATAAACACCCAAGAGGCCCGAGAGAGCAGCTCTGCCATTTAGTCATCTGTGAACCAAAAAGCAGACCATCACCAGACACCAAATCCGTTTGCCCCTTGATCTTAGACTTCCCATTTGTAGAACTGTAAGAAATAAATGCCTACTGTTTACAAGTCTCCTGGGGTACAGTGTTCTGTTATAGCAGCAAGAACAGACCCAAGCTCAGAGGTCTAACCTAGAGCTTGTATGCAGTGCTGGGGTCAGCCACAGAGTTGTTGTTGTTGGTTTTTATTTCTTTTTTTAAGAGAGAGGGACAGTGAAAGAGAGAGTCAATTTTTAATTTAGTTTTTCATGTGGCTTTTATTGCTCCAACACTCAGTTGTGTATGTGGTACTGGGGTTTGAACCCAGGTACTCACGCATGCCAGGCAAGCACTGTAACTGCTGAGCCACCTCTCCAGCCCCCATCCTCAGAGTTTTGATATTACCATGTGGTTGGGGTCTCCAGGGGCTTCAGACACCTCTGTTTGTCCCAAGACCTTTCCAAGTATTTGGGGTCTGCTCCAAGGTGGTTCTAAGGTCCCATGATGAGCTTGGGACATAAACTTCTGACTCAGGCCAGAAATGGGGTCTGTAAGACTCATATAGGGAGAATTCCAGTGCTTACTAGGGAGTAGCTCTGCCTACCCAACACTGACTGAGTGAATGAATAAACCTGAGGACAACCCAACCTCACCACATTCAGATTGTCTATTCCTAATGTGAGGCCCCGGGTTGACAGCTATCCTGGCTGCTCCCTCTATCCTGACCCATCCTTTCCTCTCTTCTGACCCCTGGTGCACTGCCCTAGGGCTGGAGATCAGTGTCCTGTGTTGCTGGGAACTTTGGAAGAGGTTACCCACTCACACACAGGCACCTTCTACAAGAAGAAAAAACTGGGCCAGATCACTCTGGGCTCTTGCTCCAAAAGAAGCAGTTGTTTTTCTCCCTCGAAAAATCTACTCACTAAGGCATAAAGCAGAAGGAGCTGGCAATTCCATGTGAAATAAAATCCTTCTTCCAAATTATCATATTTCAAATTGGAATCGCATCTTCCCTCCTCGGCCCTGGCCCCATTGCTCTTTCTTCTGTATGAAGCCACAGTGGGGAAATGTGAATTCCACTGATTAAAAGCAGCCTGCGATGGGCCTGCCACCAGCTAGTTCTGAGAGATGCATCCAATTAAAGGAGACAGCACTTTCAAAGACCCCAGCCAGGCATTTCATCTCCTCAACACTTCCCCACCATGTCAGACTTACCTGCGGCAGTTCTGGCTTTGTTTCTCCCCCAGCGTGAAATTTAGGTCAGTAACTGCATAATCCACAAAAACAGCCCAGACTGCCTCCTCTCCTTCCTCCCTGGAGTTATATGTTTGCATATACGTGGCTGGCCCAAAAGCTTCCCCAGCAGACTTCAGTGTTTGGGGTGAGCGCTCAGCCCAGAAATGCAGTGTGGCTGGAAGGACCTGTGATGAGAAAGGAACTGAAAGCTGGTGAGGGATTCAAGAATGAAATCCAGCTGAGCTCCCAGCCCAGGGGGCCAGCTGAACTGTCTAATTGTGGTATTAACTTTATGCCCTACCCAACACGTCAACTCAGTGACCTTGGGAGAGCCTCTGGCCCTTTCTGGGCCCAGTTTATCACCTGTAAAAGGAGACCCCCTCACTGGGACTCCACGCCACCCCTTATTGCCCTGGTGCCAACATTTCCTGCTTCCACAGAGCCTTTAGGAGACAGGTGCTCTCCAGGGGTGCAAGTCCCTCCCCTAATCAGCTGAGTGTGAATCCGTGTCCCCTGTTTCTGCAGATGCCTTAGTGAAAATGTCCAGATCCCAGGGAGTTGGAGAGAAGCCACTTAGCCGGACCAGGAGAGGGAACTGGCTTCTTTCCCAAGCATTGTGTTTGCCATAGAGACAGCACTGTTTTCTCAAACAGAAATGTAAATTCTGTGCTAGGAAAAGTGACAGACAAAGCAGGCTGGCTGGAGATGGGCCCAGGGGAAGAGGACCTAGCAAATGTTTCTCCATACTCCTGTCCTGCACAAGATGACGTGTGATACTTGTTCAATGAGCTCAAGAAAAACTCTTCAAGAGAATCTCAAGGAAAATGTTTCCTTCGTTCCCATGTTCAAAGGAACTTGCACATGGGAATAGCTACCCTGGTTTTGTCTGATAGATCAAAGATCATCTGACTTGGAAATGCATCCCTGAGAAGGCACATAAGGACCCACTGAAATGGACCATGGCCATTCATCCCTTTTGGTCACTGTTACCAACAGGGACAGAGAGCTGGACAGAAACTTAATATTATCCAGTCTAACTTCCCAATCTAAAGATGAGAAAACACAGACAAGGAGTTAGTTCAGCAAGAAACTGGTAGAATGGGTGGACTAGTTCTGGCAAGCAACTGAGGTATTCTCCATTCTCTCACAGCCTTCCTCCTATCTTAGTTTTTACTTCCTTATTTGGGGAATTAATTCCCCTCCATTCAACAGGTATGTGTGTTGCACCTGTCTCTTTCCAGGCACTGTACTGGGCACTGGGGATGGAGAAGTGAATGAGCCACTGACTCTGACCTTAAGAAGTTAACTGTACCCTGCGGATTTTTTTGTAGAGAAAGAAGTCCAGTTCAGTATGATAAATGCAGGCTGGTGCCCTGTGCCAAGCTCCTCAAGTACCTGCAATGTGCACTAACTACATTGAGTCATGAGTGACTGCTGCTTGACACTGAGCTCTTGGAAGACAAGAAGATAAGGACTGGGTTATTAATTTATGTATCTATCATACCCAAGGCAGTACCTAATACATGGGTAGTGCTTAGTAAATACTTTTTTTATTTTTAAGAGAAAAGGACAGTGAGAGAGAGAGAGAGGGAGAGACAGAGAGAATCAGTCTTTATTGAGTTTTTCACATGGCTTTCATTGCTCTGACACGTGTGTGCTGGGGTTTGAACCCATGTACTTGCACATGCTGACCAAGCACCGTAACTGCTGAGCCACCACTCCATCCCCTAGTAAATACTTTTAAATAAATGAGTAAATGTTTCACTCAAACAAAGGAGTTGGGCAAATTATTTAACATTTCTATGCCTCAGTTTCTTCATCTATTAAATAAAAAATATTTTATTTTCAAACTCTGGTGGACTAGCTTGTATTATTAGTATAACCCTGTTGTTGTGATCTATAAAAGCAGAACACTGTGTATTTGTCTGTGTATGATGTGTGTGCAAATATACACACCCTTAAAATAGTATATTTACCCATAAATTTTATGGGTAATTGGCAGGAACTTGTCAGTGATGACTTGAGTGGTCAAAAATTCTAAAGAAAGAAAACAGATGGTGGCCCAGCATTTTGAGGCACTTTTACCCTCAAGGTATTTTCTGACTTCTAAGCAACAGCCAAGAGATGGAGAAGCTGAGCAGTAAGGGATGGCCAAGAAGCTGAGAATCTGGGCAGAACTTTCAGTGACCACTCATGCTTAGGAAGGTAATAATTGGAAATAAGATTAATCAGGGTAGAGGAATACTGAAAAACACACGGCAATATCTGGGAGCAAAGATGAGTTGGAAAGGGGCCAGCCATCACAGAGTCCGGAGCACAGCCTTGAATCAGCTCAATTCTACAATCAGTTAACCTGGTTGGTCTCTATCTTACTGCTTTCAGAAGCAGCACTGAATCCTCCCTGGAGAAAGGTTACATCATCCTGATCCATGAAATGTTTCTACCATTTTTCTTACACAATTACTGGCATTCAATCCAACATCACCAAACACAACAAAAGCTAAGAACAAAGGGTCAAAGCAAGGAAAGAAAACAGACAAAAGTT
>PVKS010006099.1:49901-80781 GCA_004027875.1 Aplodontia rufa
AGAGGGCAGAAAAAAACCCAGGAATTAGGTCCCATTCACAGTATCCTCAAAAACAATAAAATACTTGGGAATTAATCTAACAATGGAAGTAAAAGACCTCTACAATGAAAATTGTCAAACATTGAAGAAAGAAATTGAAGAAGACATGAGAAGATGGAAAGATGTTCCATGTTCTTGGTTAGTCAGAATTAATATAATTAAAATGGCTATTCTGCCAAAAGCACTATACAGAATCAATGCAATCCTCATCAAGATACCAATGTCATTCTTTAGAGATATAGGAAAATCAATTCTCAAGTTCATTTGGAACAAGAAATCCAGAATAAGCCAAAATATTTGTAAGCAAGAAAGACGAAAGAGGTGGTTTCACAATACCAGATCTAAAATTATACTATAGAGCTATAGTAACAAAAACAGCATAGTATTGATATGAAAAATAGACATGAGATCAATGGGATAGAATAGAAGACTGTGAGACAAAATCACAAATCTTTAAACATCTGATGTTTGACAAAGGGGATCAAAATATAACATGGAGGAAAGACGTCTTATTAATCAAATGGTGCTGGACAAATTGGACAGCAATTTTCAGGAAGTTGAAATTAGATCCTTACCTCTTACCTTGCACAAAAATCAAATCAAAATGGATCAAGGAGCTAGGAGTTAAACCAGCTACCATACAACCACTAGAAGAAAAATTAAGAGCAACACTCCAGCATTTGGGACTTTTCAACAAAACTCCTAAAGTGAAAGAAGTAAAATCAAGAATTAATGAGTGGAATGCCATTAAATTAAAAAGCTTCTGCTCAGCAAAGGAACTGGTCAAAACTGTCAAGAGAGAACTTACAGAATGGGAGATAATCATGACTTGTGATTCCTCTAATAGGAGACTAATATTCAAAATCTACAAAGAACTCAAAAAACTGAATATCAAAAACATAAGCAATCCAATTAATAAATGGGCCAGAGCAGCTGAAGCGGTGGCTCAGCGGTTAAAAGCGCTTGCCTGGCACGCGCAAGGACTTGAGTTCAAATCCCAGCACCATCTACACAACTAAATGTCAGAGAAACAAAGGCCAGATGGAAAAATAATAAAAATTGATTCTCTCTTTCTCTCTCTCTCACTGTCCCTCTCTCTCTTAAAAAAATAAATGGGTCAGAGAACTAAACAGAGACTTCTCAACAGAGGAAATTGAGCAAGCCAAAGAATACATGAGAAAGTGTTCTAAATCATTAGCAATCGGAGAAATGGAAATCAAAACTACATTAAGATTTCACCTTATTTCAGTCAGACTGGCAAAGATCAAGAATATAAACAGTAACAAATGATGAAGGGGTTGTGGGGAGATAGGAACACTAGCACACTGTTGGTGTTAACTGAAGACTGGTCCAGCTGCTCTAGAAAGCAGTGTAGAGACTCCTCCAAAAATTGGGAATGGATCCATCTTATCCCAATAGCTGGGATAAGATCCAGCTATCCATCTTCTGGGTATTTTCCCAGAGTAAAAAGGAGGAGTTAGAATCAGCACATTACAATGACACAACAAAATCAATATTCATAGCAGCTCAATTTACAATAGCTAAACAAAAGAATCAACCCAGATGCCCTGCACTGGATGAATGGATCCAAAAGCTTTGGTATATATATACTATGGGGTTCTACTCAGCTTTTAGAAACAGCCTTATTACAGCCTTTGAAGATAAACGGACAGCAATTGAAGAAATCATGCTGAGCAAAGTTAGCCAAATCCAGAGAGTCAAGGGCCAAATATTTTCCCTAATTTGTGGAGGCTAGAGCAAAATCCAGGCTTGGGTGAAAGGTCAAGCTCGTGTACTAGACTCACCAAAGTTGAAGCAACACATAATCTAGGGGGACCATGGGGGCAAGAAGAGGCAGGGGAGAGGAAAGAGGGAGGGACGATGTGGAGGGATCTAAGGAGACAATCAACAGCGCAGCATACTCTTTACCACCCCCCCACCGAGAATCCAAATAATATCTATGCAATCATTTAATGCTGGAAAATTCACAATCATACACACACACACACACACACACACACACACACACAAAGACATTTATAGCTGTTGTAGGGAAATATATAGAAGAATCAAGAGATGGGGATAGGTGATACAGGGGTGACTGGTTTAGAATCAACTGCATGCCATATTATTATCTTAAATACATCTATGTCTATGTAAAAAGTCAAATCCTCAATAATAATAAAAAGAAACAGAACAAGGAGATCCAGTTATTGAAATGATTGGATTTAAACAGGTAAAGTAGGTGTAACAACAGCACCTACTAAATGAATTAATGCATTTTAATACTTATAATCATCCATGATGCATAGTAAGATTAATATATGGTATCATTAAACAGAAAAAAAATTGGAGTCATGGGGGTTCTGTAAGGGAAAATTTCAATCATTACTGAGCAGACACTTGCTGGGTCAGATAGGCACTGTGGTAGGTTCTGCAAATACAAATGAGGTAAGGACCCTGATCTCAAGGTAAAGTTGAATGAAAATATAACTTTCTTAGCATAGGAGGATCTTACAAGATTGTTGAAAAGAAAGGAGGAGAAGAAGAAGAATCACAGTATATGCAGGCAATGGAATAATGGAGAAGTAAATAATAGAGCAGATGCTGTGGCCAGGAAGATGGGCAGCAGGAATGTGACGCCTCCTCAAAGACTTTGAACATTGGTTGGGATTGGTACTCATTCCTGGGGCAGTTCTGAAAGTTGAAAGTACCCCCTTTTTATATGGCAGAAAACAGACCCAGAGAGGTTAAAGGACTTGCCCTGGGTCAATGGAGAACTGGTGTTGGGTGAGGAAAGTCTCCTGACTGCCAGTTGGTGTTCTTTTCCCTTCTGTAGTAAGGTACTATTTCAAAATATGGGACTCCAGGCCAAGGTAAGCAAAAGACACATATGGAAAGAATATCCCTGGTAGTTTCCTGTACACTCCCTAGCATTGGGAGTTTATGGTGCCTTTTCCAAGACTCAGCTTCTAGAAGGCTGGAGACCCAGGAACTTCTCAGCTGAGAGTCTGCAGTTGTGAGAAGCCCTGCCTGAGCCCCTTTCTAGGCAGAAACCCTCAGAATATTGATGGACAGCATGGCTGTGTTCCAGGAAGCCAGGAGCTGTAGCCATTGACCATCTGTAGCTCACTCCAGCTTCACAGAATGTTCTCACAGTCAAATGTCTTGGGAATCACAGACCTGGGCCCCTCAAACTTTCCCCATTAGCTTATGGCTTAGAGGAATGGTCAGATAATAATCTGAAATTTTTTTTTTTTTTTAAAGAGAGAGGGACAGTGAGAGAGGCAGAGAAAGAGAGAAACAACTTTATTTAGTTTTTCACATGGCCGTAGTTGCTCCAACACTCAGTTGTGTACGTGGTGCTGGGGTTTGAACCCGGGTCCTCGTGCTTGCTAGGCAAGCGCCGGTACCGCTGAGCCACCGCTCCAGCCCATAATCTGAAATTTTTAAAAAATTCTCTAGCCCTGGAGGCTGCCCGCTCTCCCTGCCTGGGTGATCTTCCCAGTAGCTGCCGTCTCCACTTGCTCTTGGCTTGTTCACCCAAAGAGAGGTGTCAGGGGAAGGAAACACTGTGCCTAGGAGCTGGGTCCCAGGGAATTGACAGGACAGTGCAGAACTGCATCATGGCCCTACCTGGCCAGGATAAGAGCAACATACCTCAGAATAGTATTTGTGGAAAGTCAAGCCTATTTTGAGCAGGTGCCTGCTGTATCAATGAACAAATGAGACAATCTCCCTGCCTGGGGCCAATGCCAAGACCTTTTAGATAGTGAAATGTCAAGCAGAGGGCTGAGCTGGCAGAATCTTCCCTGTGATGGAGTGACTACAGAGAGGGGAAATGGAAAGGGAGAGTCATCCTGGCTCTGCTGATGGGATGACAAGAATACAAAGTGGAGGAACATGAGAGATGCTGTGGCAGGTGAGACATGTGACCCACTTAAACCACATTGTGTCTCTCACATTTGTTGGTGGGGACATGATGGCCACAAAGTGACCTCACGTGTCTGCAGTGCTTCCCCCACTGCCTTGTTTTCCATCACAAGTTATTAATGAGCAAGAAAAGGAAAGGGCTGGGAGAGCACTCCTGACTACACTTTCCAGTCTCTCTGCTTGCTGCCACTGGGTGACAATTATAACACTGTGCCTGACAACCTCGTAGGATTTTACTGAGGGGCAGAAGAAATTGAGCTCATATGAAAATATCTGGTAAACTATTGCTATAGTTGGGATATTGAAAGTCTCCAAAGGCCCATGTGTGAAAGGCATGTTCTCCAGGGTGGTGTTATTGGGAGGCGGTGGAATCTTTAGGAAGTGAGGCCTACTGGAGGTCCTTAGGTCATTAGGGACATGACCTTGAAGAGGATATTGGAACCCCAGCTCCTTTCTCTCTCTTGCTGCCTGGCCATGTGCTCCCTGCCTTTACCATGTGTCCAAGAGCAAGGGATCAGCCCAGTCTTCACCCCACTCTTGGACTAGGGGCCCCAAAACTGTGAGGCAAAATAAAATATTTTCTGTTTGCAAAGTAGTTATTTCAGGTATTCTGTTCTATTGATGGAATGCTGGCTAACACAACTGTAAAACAATGATGTGGTCCAGAGATCAGCTGCCTGTCCACAAACAATTCGTTACCAGTCCCATACAGGACCTTATGACAGAATGTGGATTAGTGGTCACTAAACACACTTTTATTCAGGGGACTTTTACTTTTCTTTTTTAATAGGAAGACTTGAGCATAGTCCTGAGCATAGCCAAGCATGGTGATGTTCCTGAGGTCATATTCATCTCTGTCCAGAGACTGTCCCAGAGGAGGTGTTCCATGTGTACTTGTCTGGTAAATTAAAGTAAAGATATATGAGATGGTGCTTCTTCTCTTCCTATTTCTTGGGTAGGTGCCATTAAATCTGTTAGAGTCTGAACAGGCTCCACGTGTGCTGACTGAGATGCAATCCTGCCTAGAGACTGGGAAATGAAACCATGACCTTTTGAAATTTAAAAATCCAATAGAGCTTTATCCTCCAAAACACAGCAATTAGTTACTGCCATATGCACCAAGTGTTAGCTTGGTGGGAGGCATTGGGGATAGGACTATGAACTTCACAATAGTACCCAATCTCTTGCCCTGTTAGTCTCCTTCTGTAGATATGAGCTTATAAAGTGGAGTAAGGCCTAGCTATGAACTGGATGTCACCCTCAGTGTGTCTACCCCTCGATGTTGGGTAGCTGGCCTCCTTATAACCTGGGCCAATAATAACATGAAGTAGACAAAAGTTGTGCTTTCTCAAGACCTCACCTGTAGGAGAGGAAGAAGACTCCTATTTAGAAGACAGGACGGAGAGAGGAGGGTTAGGGGGTGTAATCAAAAAGCGGGGAAAGTAAAGCTCAGCCTAATTTTCTCAGTCCAGAGGATGCCTCCCCTGACATGCCTGGCTGGCTGCCCCTGTTCTCTCTCTAGATGCGGCCCCTGTACATGTTGCTGCCTCCCTCTGTTTACAGTACACTATGGAACTTTTCAAATTCCTTATTTATTTGTTTATATGTCTACCTCTGGGCAGCAAACTCCTGAAGCATAGACCATGTTTCATTCTTTAATATTTTGCCCAGATGTTTACTTTTTGAATCAACAAATAATTACCTTCACTTGTATAAGTGAAGGTCCTAATGTCATAGGCAGAGCTAGGATGTCAGGCTGATCTTCTGACTGCAGCAGAGACTCTCTTTCCCTGAGGCCCAACCACATGTGGCAGCCTGGTCCCAAGAACCATAGTCAGAAAACACTTACTCTAGATCAACTTTCCTATTCAGAGGAGTAGAAGCCGAGGCCTAAAAGAGGACAGTGGCATAAGGCCTGAATATTTAAAATAATGGCAAATTGGGACCCTGAATTAACTCCTCTATTTTCCAGATCAGTAAATCTGAATCATTCTCAACATCTCCTACCCAAATTATAACTCACTCCAGTGGATTCTGGCCCCTTGTCTTTCTGATTTCTCTCATCTCTACTGTCACTGAGTTAGTTTGGGCCCCTGTGGCATTTTAACTATTCATCCTTTCTCCTGAGGACACCTGTCATTAACACTCCACACCAAGGCCACCATGGCCTTTCAGAAATGCAACCCCAAATCATGTCTTTTCCCTTACTGAAAACTTCTGGTGATTCTGGAAATAATTAAGAAATAAAGCCAAAGGGATTTAAACAAATAAAGGTCCCAGAAGTAAATTTAAAAGGTTAAATAGGTGTCATTTTGTGTTGTAGCTCTTTCCCAGCCTCCTCCTTACCATTTAGCCCCTACACTCAGGGGGCTTTCCCCAGGCTACCTCCCCTTCGTCCAGCTCTAGCCCTTAAAACCCACTCACCTTACCTCTCTTACCTGAAGCCCTGACCCTAGATCTTTCTCTCGTCAGTCCTTTTGAGGTGATGAACTGGTTGCACATCTGCCTGGCCTTTGATAGTATTTCAAATTCCCCTGAAGCCTCAAGCAGCCCCTATGATTTGGTCCCTCAGCATCCACAGTCTTATCCTCACTCCCATGCTGTGAGCTGCTCCAGCCCGTGAATTACCCAACTGGATCTGATCACTTCAACTCCTACTTGCCTGAGAGGGCTATCAGAATAAATTAATTAGTTAATTAATTAATTTCTGCAACTCTCCCCCACTTCCTGCACTGGCACCCGGGACCCTCACCCCTACTGTTGTTTTTAAGGTATGTCCTCCTGAAGATGAGTCCTCACTGGCCACTTAACCTCTCCAAAGTGGCCCATTCTCCCAAAATCATCTCAACTTTCCTTTCTTTACTCTCATATCAAAATTTTCCTCCTCATCAGGGCAGCTGTCATGGAGACAGGGTGCAGGTATGGGCCTCAGGAGGCATGGGGTTTAGACACCAAGCAGCCCCTGCAGTGAAAGATGTTTTTCCTCCCCAAAATGGTGTGAGGCCTAGCAAGATCATAAATGTGACAGCCCTTCGTGTAAAACCTCAAGGTTCAGAAGAAAGATGAAATTATGGTAAACATGTTTCTCAGCAAGCTTTTCCTGTATCCTGAGGTCCCAGATCTGCCTGTCTTCCGACCTGAAGAATACCAACCCACTGTTTAATTCCTGCTTTTACCAAGCCCCATCCCATAACTGGGACTGCAGCCCTCCAGATAAGAACCACCAATGATCAAGTCCTAGCCACAAGGCTCCCCTGGGTTTATAAAAAGGCACTTCACCTTGCTTTATCTTATGTGATTTCTGCAACATCTTTACAGTCAGGCAGGGCAGGTGTTATATTCTCTAGCTCAGGAAACCAGGCTGGAAAGAATGTGGAAATACTTGTTCTTGATCACAGGACTGGTTTCCTGCCAGATTTCTGAAACCTAAAACTTCATTGCTACCTCTAGGGGGCCCTTTCTCCTTCCTCCTTTCCCTTCGTTTCTGCCTTCTTATTTGCTGGAATTCTGGGAACATGAAGAGACAGGCTTAGGGGCACCTGAGGGACCTAATATCCCGTGTGAACTGGCTTTGATAGAGTCACAGACCCAGCAAAAAGCCTTGGGGGTCCAGGGCATGAAGCTAGGAGACAGGACCATGAAATTTTCAAAAGGACATATAATCTTTCGACAAATTAATGTGTCCAGAGGAAGAGAGCAATCACCACCTAGGAATCTTGCTTGAGTTTGCCTGCTTGCATTAACTCTGTTCAGACTCAAAGTGAAAAGCTCCTAGGGCAAGAAAAACAGGGAGTCGCCCATTTCTACTCATCTCTCAGGAGGCTTTTGAAGATCTTCCTGTCATCCTGGTATTGGAGGATGACTGACATTCTTCTTTCAGGGAGAGGTCTAGACCTGTTCCAACAGCTAGGGGTAAAGATCCTTGGCCCTCTATCTTGCTGAAGAAACTGAAGTGGGCATGGGCAGACAAATTCAGGCAGGCCCTAGACAGCTTTTAAAATGAGCTCTAAACACCAAAGTCAGGGAAAGACTCAGAATTTCTCCCATTCCAAGCAATCCCTGCCACCCCTGCCAGCATTGACTCTTACCCACCTCACCCCCACCCAGTTGGCAACTCCAGGAAGCCCCTATAGGAGTAATCCACCTTTGAGGATGGGTCAGTGTGTCCTGCCCTGCTGTGCAGGGCAGGTTCTGCCTTGGTTCTGAATGGATCCAGAGACAGCAGTAGCACCCGTGGTACAGCCACTAACCAGCTTCACTTCACAGCTCTATCCTCAGCTTCCTCAATTGTAAAATAAGAGAATGGTAATACTTCCTTGCCCATCCCACAGTCCTGTGTGGAGAAGTGACATCATCCAAGTAAAAGCATTTTGCAAATTCAAAACTATGATTATGCTGGTGATTATTATATTATTGTGTTCATAGTCTGGTTTGGGCCAGGAGACCCAGGAAACAAATTCACATGGAGTCTGGAGACAATTTGCAGGAAATAGTACATGAGGGTCAAAGGGATGTGCTGATTGAAGTGTCCCTGACTAACATTTTGGGGCTAGAGAGTGAAGGGGCTGCTTTACACCCTGAAAGGTATGCAATATAGCATGTCAGTGGCCTCTCTCTGGAGGAAGAGAGGACATAATGGAACTCACTGTAAACTTCTGCCCAGTCCTAACAACAGCTGAGCAGAAAAGTCAAATCAGAGCTCTCTGTCCTGGATGATTCACCTTCCCGGGAATAACACCTTCACTCCCAGTTGACACTAATTGGTTCTCCACATATATTCAACTGCTCAGCAGAAGCACTCAATGTCTAGGAAAAGCTGATGTTTCTCTGTCTTACAGGATGGGGTACACAGAGGGAAGGAAGGTGAAAAAATGGCCTGTGTCCTGGGGTATTGATCACAGAGCTGAGCCAGCCTTATCCATTGGATCAGGTTCTGTCCTTACAGTATATAAAGCACCAAGTGTAAGGGAATCTAGTAATACCAATTAATTCAGTGGCTAGAGAGGCCATCTTTATGAGCCATACCAATCTGAGTGGGTTTGAAAACCAGGTCAAAGGAGCCTAAAGTTCAAATCCAAGGACAATCTCCTGGAAAAGCTTAGTAACAAGATTTCAAGGTCTAGGATAAGATACGCTTGGACTCAAGTTCTAACTCATACATTTTCAAATTGTGGGATCTAGAGCAATTTTCTTTTCACCAAATGGTAAAAAAATAATAATAATAAATAATGAATGAGACAATGTGCTTAACATGTATCCAATAAAGTATTTAATAAATTTTTGTGGTTCTGAATTGCTTCACCTTAGAAGTTTATACTCTGGAAGGTAGAGAGACAAAGTACAAGACCATAATTATTTGTCATAAGGAAATTGCACAAGCAAGAAACCTAAGAGCCATCCTTGGCTTCTCCCTCACCTCGTTCTCATTTACCAAGGCCAACTTGCCAAGTATAACACCCAAATATCTTT
The DNA here is from genome assembly GCA_004027875.1 of Aplodontia rufa. NCBI lineage: Eukaryota > Metazoa > Chordata > Mammalia > Rodentia > Aplodontiidae > Aplodontia > Aplodontia rufa. Next base: position 59,343 of record PVKS010006099.1, read on the forward strand.
CATATCTGTTCCCTTTTCAAGGCCTATTTGCCAATTCAAGCCATTAAAATATACCACCCGTATTGTAGTGTTAGCCTCTTTATTGATCAGTTTACTCATTAAAGGCATGCAAATAGCTTGCTGCAGTTTAGTAGGTGAGCATGGCTTGAGGATAACTCTCACTTCTGGCACAATGATCTGCTTCCTGTCTCTCCAGCTTTTCCCCTTATTTCCCATGCAGTACTTTACATGTTGATCAAACAATTATTTGCCAATTTCTGGATAAGTCATGCTCTTTCTTGGCACATGCCATTTGCTCTGCCTTTGATACCTCTCACTTTCATCACCTGGGAGAATCCCACCAGTTCTCCAAGTTTGGCTGAGGTGCCCTTTACTCTGGGACATGCACTCTGCCTTCATCTATGTTCCACCTCGAGAAGAGATTTGATGCTCCCCCCCCCCATGAACTCCTGGGACATCCATTCAATTCTTTCATGGACTCAACACACTCATTTGCATGAGCTACTTACTTGTCAGTGTCCCCTGGTAGATGGCAAGTCCCTCAAGGATGAAGACTCCAGCTAAACCCTGACCCATGGGCATCTCACAAAATGACTGGACTTGAGGATGAGCTCATCAGCTTTTCTAGAGATGCTGCAAAGTGTTGCCAACTTCAGATGCAATGGAAGCCTCTCTGTTTTCCATGTTTCTTCCTGCTCGGCATGGGGGGATTATTGAAGCTCAGTTTAATTTCTCAGCTTCTTACCGATGCTTTCTGCCTGACTTGTCAGTGTGACTCCTTATGCTTGCTGCTCATGCATGCATAAATGCTTTCAGAAGAAAATGACCTCATATTATCACCCTCATTTCCTCCTTCTGCTTTCTCATTTGATCCCTCTATTCCAGACTCCAGTTGATTGTATGTGTGAGATAGAGAGAGCAAATCAATTTTATTTAGTTTTTCAGGTTTTCATGTGGCTTTCGTAGCTCCAGCACTTCATTGTGTACATGGTGCTGGGGTTTGAACTCAACATACTAGTGCATGCCAGGCAAGCAACGTAACCACCGAGCCACCTACCTCTCCAGCCCTAAATCCATTTTTTCTATTGTTGCTTCTTTGTCGCTGGAGCATTTGGCCTGTTGCAAATTAGTTGGATGTAGCTGACACAGCTGAAAATAAAATCAGTTATCTCTCCCCTGCTCCTTAAGTTCACTAAAGATAATTTTTGAATAGATTTTTAAGATGACAAAAATTCATCTGAATTATACAGGAAAGGTTCATTGCGAAGCAAATTCAACTGTATATGCTTAGAGGTAAAGAGAAAGGACAACCATTTAAATGGTGTGGGCAATAAATACATACATACTGAGGGTAGTTCTCACCGCTTTAAGGAAGGTGCTCCAGACTGAGTCTGAGATGGAAGACAGGATTCTGTCATTCCCTCAGCCAGCTTCAGTGGGTGCCACTTAGCGCACTGAATGTGATTCTAGACACCAACAATGTTTACGCACCCGGCCTCTGAAAGCCGGCTGTATCATTCTGTGCTTGACTTCATCACACTTTGCAAGTGGTGTTGGACTTACTGAAAAATGGTATTTCAGTCTCCAGAACGACACCTTTGTGAAAGATGTTCTATGCTATTTCGGATTCTATGCAATTTTCACCTTGCATGCTAACATTCAAGGTATATCTCCATGTCAGTGCAACTCCACCCATGTGGTAATTAACTCTAACTACCTCACAGGCTCCATGCTGAGCAAAGAACCTCTGTGGGAGAAGGGTCATTATGCCCTTCCAGGTAGCATGAGGTGAGAACCATCCCAGAGATAAAAGGAGAGAACAAAAATCCATGTTCCTGTATCAGCATGGAGCCTGGAGCTGAAAAGGAGCAACTGAGAGACACCTTAATCTTTGTTAATCCTTCACACTTGCTGTTTTGAACTCCTTTTCCTACTTCCACTGAGTGATTAACATTAAAAGGGCCTCCCTGGAAGAAAGGAGAGCCTCGAATTTTTGGGAGTAAGGAGGTGCATCTGACTGAGGGCCTTCTGCTGCCTCGTCCATGGTGGAAAGCTGAGCAGCATGTGGGGGGCAGGCAGGGACCGAGAGGGAGGGAGGAAGGAGACTGGATTCATCCTTTCATCGGAACCCATACCTGAGAAAATAGCAGGAATCCATTCGTTAGGGTAGAGTCCTTGTGACTTAATTGCCTTTTTACTTCCATTTTTTTGATTGTCCTAACCACCTCTTAGAGGTACCACTTCTTGATACTATCGCTGGGGGATAAGCTTCCAACACATACACTTTGGAGGCACATTCAAACAACAGCAGTAGTGTTCCCTTTAAAGCCCCTATATTAGTTTCCTAGGACTGCTGTAACAGAGCACCACTAATTAGGTGACTTAAACAACAGAAATTTATTGTCTCACAGTTTTGGAGGTTGGAACTGTGAGATCACAGTGGTGGTAGGGCTGATTCCTTCTAAGGACTGTGAGGCAGAATCTGTTGCAGACCTCTCTCCCACCTTCTTAGGGTTCACTGATACTTTTTGACATTTCTTGGCTTGTAGAAGGACCACTGTGATCTCTGCCTTTATCTTCACATGTATGCAGATATGTATCTACCTCCAAGTTTCCCCTTTTAGTTGAGACACTAGACACTTAGATTAGGACCCAGACTAATGATCTCCTTTTAACTTGGTTATCTCTGTAAAGAACCTAACTCTAGGGCTGGAGCTCAGGGGTTACGGGTCTTGCCTGGGATGTGCAGGGACGTAGGTATGAATCTTAGCACCACATGCACAACTGAAGTATCAGAGCAACTTAAGCCACATGAAAGCTAAATAAAATTGATTCTCTCTTTCTCTCTCTCTCTTTCACTGCCCCTCTCTTTCTATGAAAACAACAACAACAAAATAACCTATCTTCACATAGGGTCATAGTCTAAGGTCCTAGTGTTAGGACTCCAATATTATTTTTTGGGGGGGGTCACCCAGTCAACCCATGGTAGCTTTCCTCTCACTCCTTGCCCCTCCCAAGGCTTGTAGGAGTTGGATGTTAGATGGACTCTCAAGGACAGGGCAAGATGATGCAGTCAGAGAAAAGCTACACACAAGAAGGAGAAGATCATGGACTCAGAAAACTTGAGGAAAGCTTCATATTGTCCCCTGGCCACCAACCTTAAGAATATTACAGAAGATGTTTCAGAAAATTCAGGTGAAAGCATATCTCAATGATACTACAACCTTGATGCAAGTGACAAGGTCTCTAATAAGCCAATTCCAAGATTCACTTTTGGTTAGAGATGTTTTATATCTAAAACAGAATATTTAGTATATTATTGAACTAAAATGATAAAAGAAAGGATCAGTTCATTAAATCATTGGCTAAACACTGGGACAACCGATTGGCAGTCAGCAGGTGGGTAGGTAGAAGATTAAATTTCCAGGATGAATCTTAATCTCATTAAAGGTAATCAGAAAATTAGTGAGTGCTTCAAAAAGAACACTCATTTCTACACAGAAGTGGATCTTTTTTAAGAGAGAGGGACAGTGAGAGAGAGAATCAAGTTTATTATTTTTTCATGTGGTTTTCGTTGCTCAAACACTTCATTGAATACGTGGTGCTGGGGTTTGAACCTGCCTTCTTGCACAAGCCAGGCAAGCACCCTAACCACTGAGTCCCAGAAGTAGATTTTGAATGTTGTCAACCAAAAAGGTTCTATCCTAGCCCAGACTTAGAATGCTTTTCTTCTGTAACGGTTCTGCCCTGTTTCTAGCTGCCATCTGAGCTGCATTCTAAGGATCCCACAACCCAGCAGCCCCCATTCCATGGTCACTTCTTTGCCTCCGTAGCAGTAGCTCCTTCTCAGAAATGGGGATTATTTTCCTCTTACAAAATGAAGGCTCCTTCTCTGGTCCCATCTCTCTAATTTCATTCTATCTTCTGCTGGCTCACTGTCCTCCATCCACATCGGCCTGCTTTTTGTTCTTTATATCTGTCAAGCTATTTTCTGTTTTGGACTTTTGCATTTGCTAGTCCCTCTGCCTGGAGTGTTTTTCTGTAGAATCCGCTTCTTCTCACCATTTGGGCGTCTATTAAATGTCAGCTCTCCACAGAAGCTTTCCTGATCACTTCATCCCGTTTACATCCTTCACAGCACTGAGCCTATCCACATGTATCTTGGCTTCTTTTTTGTCTTTCCTATCAGTTTACTGGATGTATTCAGATGAGAAAATGGTCTGTATTGTTCAGTACAGTATCCACGTGTCTGATACATATAGCAGATGCTCAATAAATTGTTGACGAATATTGAATTCAAATATGGGGAATCTGTGACTCAGAGTAGTTAAGCAGTTTACATAAGATCACAAAATTTCAAGTGCAGGAATGGAAGCGCTCCTTTGACTCTTTTCACGATTACTCTTTGTCTTGTTTAATGTCTGATCCTGGGGGTACTCACCCCTTTATCTTGTTATCCTTATTGTCTGGGCCTGACTGATAACAGCTAATTTTCTTCTTATTTTCCCTTGGCCCAGAGGACACAAACCCCATCTGATGCTGTGGCTTCCCAGGACAGCCCTTTGATACCCAGTTTGCTCTAAGCTGATTATCCTTCCTTCCAAAACACATGCTGCTCACTGGGCAGCCTCACAGCATCTCTTCTTCCCCACCTAGGAAGCCTTTCATTCCATAATTGTGCAGCAAACCATCATTAAACCTGCTCTGTGCCAGATCTATTGTAGGGGCTGCAGTGCCATCCCTGCTTTTCTCAACAAAGTGTCTATCGCTGCTCTGATCCATCTTCTGTCTTTCATTATTTTCTCCAAACAAAAATAAATCAGTAGCTCTTTCTGTCTTTTCTCTTCTCAGCCCTTTTCCTTCTGTCTCTGGCCTACTCACTCCTGCAGAAAACAATCCATCCCTGTTCAGTACAAGCATTAACATGTCAAAAACTCTGAGTTATATTGTAGTTACTTCCACTGAGCACAGCCCCTGAAGCTCATATCCAAATAGATTTTGAGGCAAATGATGTTACGTATTAAATTTCCATATAAGGTACCTGGCATGATACAGACACACAAGCCTTGTGGGAAAATCTCCCAAACTTTCTGCAAACTCCAACCCAAAGATACTGAGGAGGCAGGTTGGACTTTCCCAGCCTTGCCTTGTCTCAGATGTGAGCCCAGGACAAATCTAAAATTAGCCATACCCCTCCCAGGGCTGAAACTCAGCAGGAGCAGCAACAGTGTGGTGCGGGCCAGCTACTTTTAGAAACCGTGCCTTTGGGGCTTAGTGCTAAGCAGCAGAAACAGGTGATGGAAACTGGGTCTGGAAAGAAGAGCCAGATCAAGTTCAGAAGGTGGGATCAGAATGCTGGACCCAAGAACCAGGACTGAAAAATCCATGCTGATATGGCTGCGGTCAATGAAGGAGAAATATCTCAGAACCAAGTCAGAGCTGCCCATAGCTCTTATGGCAATGTTGAAGTCGGGTGGGATGAGGTAGGGGGTGCAGAAAGGGAAGGGAGCTGATGTTTATTAGGTACAAATTGTGCGTCAGTTGTTTTATATATGATTTCTCATTGAGTCTCATTGATAAGTTCTAATATATCACTTCTTTTACTGTCAACTAAGTGGAACATCAGAGATGTTCAGCAACTTTGCCAATGTCACATACCCAGTAACCAACAAAGCAGGAATTCAAACTTTCATCTATTTAACATGAGGTCTGGAACATTCCTCTATGTGACCTCCAGGAGTAAGGAAGGAGAATTTCCAATTCACCCAAAACCCATAAGAATGGACCAACAAGGTCTGGAGTGGTGGCTCAGAGGTTCTGATGCTTGCCTGGCATGCATGAAGATGTGGGTTCGAACCCCAGCACCACAGGCACAGCGAAGTGTTGGAGCAGAAAGCCACATGAAAAACTAAATAGAATTGATTCTCTCTTTATCTCTCTCTCACTGTCCCTCTCTATCTTAAAAAAAGAAAGAAAGAAGGAAAGAAAAGAAAAAAAGAAAAAGAATAGACTTGGACCATCAAGCCCATCACCAGTATGGCCCCTGGGGTGTATCCTGACGATTTTCTGAGGAGCCTTGAACAAAAAACCTTACCATTTCTTAGGCCAAATCACCCAGAGGTTCTGAGTTAATTGCTCTGAGCTGAGGCCCAAGGATAGATATTTTACAATCTTCCTGGAGAGTCTGTTTCTCAGCTTGGGTTAAGAGCCATACTCCATTTTGCTGTTGGTCAGTTTCTATGAGCAAGCAGAAGTAGGGTAGATCACTGTTCTTGCCCAACTCACCTGGACCACACCAGAGAGGCAGGACACCTGGGTAGCAGTGGCTCATTCCCACAGAAGCTTCTCTGGTTAAAGTTGATGTCAAATTCTGAAGTGGGGTAAAGAATTAAAACAGCATTTCCACAAAGAAGGGACTGAGGCCAGGAGTCTGGGATTTAGGATTTTATAAAGCAGGAGTGGTCTAAGCAGGACGGAAAAGAATTAGCACCACTGATCACTCTAACAGTCTTTGTGTTCTTTTCTCCAACCTGCTAGTGAACTCTTTAAAGAGAGAGGAGCTTCCTCATTGTGACTGGTAGGACTCCACCCAAGTCCACCTCTTATTGAATGCAGAGTGTCTGTTCTGAACACAGCTCACAGTATCTGTGTACCTCAGCGCTTAAATATGTCTATCAAGTGGCCTTTAATTTCTAATTGTTAGACTCTTAACTGTGGACACAGATCCAGGCTCTGTGAGGGAAGATGCTGTAGGAGGTCAGGTGAGGTGGAGACACACTGGGAGAGAAGTGCCTGAATGCAGAGGCAGAGACTGAACTCATGACGCTGCAAGCCAAGAAATGTGGAAGACTGACAGCCTAACCGGAGGCCAGAAGGAGGCAGGGAAGGAGTCCACACAGTTTCAGTGGGACCCAGCCCTGCCAATACCTCGATTTCAGACTTCCAGAATCATGACATAATATATTTCTGTTGTGTAAGCTAATTTTTGACACTTGTTATGGCAGTCCTCGGAAACTAATGCAACTATCAATCACCTTGGTCTAAATGATATTTATGGAACACCCCACAATTGCAGAATATATATGTTTTTCAAGTACAAAATGGTGTGTTCACCAATGTAGTATATGTTCTGGACTATAAACTCACAAAGATTGACATCATAAAGAGTATGTCCTCTGACATGTGGAATTTAATTATAAATCAATAAGATACTAAGTAAAATCACAACTGAAAAACAATATAGTTCAAAATAATCCAAAGGTTAAAAATTAATCATAAGGAAAATTAGAAAATATTTTGAACTGAAAGACAATAAAATATAACATTTCAGAATTTGTGGATACATCTAAAGCAGAGCTTAGGGAAAATTTTTAGCTTTAAATTAAATCATATATTAGAAAAGAAGAAAGTCTAAAGCCAAAGACCTAAGATTTTTGTCTTAAGAACCTAGAAAAAGAACTTAAAAATAAGTTCAAAGTAAGTAGCAGGAAGAATAACAAAAAATATTTAAAAAACTAAAAGTTAAGTCTTTGAAAAGTTAATAAGATGGTAAATCCTCCTAGATACAGTAGTGTGTGCCTGTAGTCCCAGCTGCTTGGGAGGCTAGGGAGGAACACAGTTTCCGGGCCAGCCTGTGCAATTTAGCGAGACTCTGTTTTAAAATAAAAAGGGTTGGGGCTGTATCTCAGTGACAGAGGAACCCTGGTTTCAATCCCCAATACTGGTGAGGTGGGGGAAGGTACAACCTTGAGTCAATTGGTCAAGTGAAAGGAGAGGAAATATAAATCACCAATACCAGAAATAAGAGAGATTTCACATTCAAAACCTGATTTTTATTAACCTTGAAGAATAAAAGAGGAAAATTATACAGTCAATAGATGCAGAAAAAGCATTTCATAAAATTGTTTTTTTTTTTTTTTTTTTTTAAGAGAGAGGGACAGTGAGAGATACAGAGAAAGAGAGAAACAACTTTATTTAGGTTTTCACATGGCCTTAGTTGCTCCAACACTCAGTTGTGTACGTGGTGCTGGGGTTTGAACCCGGGTCCTCGTGCTTGCCAGGCAAGCGCTGAAACCGCTGAGCCACCGCTCCAGCCCCTCATAAAATTGTTATAGTAATAACTTTTCATGAACCTGAAATAGAAGGTAACTTTTAATTTAATATAGGATATTTACAAAATACTTTCAGTCAACATTATACTTTTAAGTTACAAAATACTGAGCACTCTTGCTCTAAACTTGTGGGTAAGACAAGGATGCCCATACTCACTATTTTTATTCAACATTGGCTAGGAGGACCTAAGCCATTATGTAAGAATAATTTTAAAAAATTAAACAAGAGACTTACAGTTCAGAAAGGAATAAGTAAATGAAAAACTATTTCTATGTGTAGATGATGTGAATATTTATGCAGAAATTCATTAGGAATTACAAAATAATGACTATAAGTGAATTTGGCAGTCACAATGTATAAGATTAACATAAAAATTCACTGCATTTGTAAGTATGGGCTGCAAAGACTTCATCAATTAAATTTAAGAAATAATTTCATTTATAATAATGTCAAAAGAAAAATATCTGAGAATAAATTTAGCAAAAGATATGCAAAATCTTTTTACTAAAATAATACATAAATTACTGAGAGAAAATTAAAGTTGTAAATAAATGGAGAAATATTCCATATTGATAGATTAAACGTATTGTTAAGATGGCAATTATCACCAAATTGATCTATAGATTCAATGCAATACCTACACTGATCCTACCTTGCTTTTTAGTCATACTGACACAACGGTTCTAAAATTCCTATGCAATTGCTAAGAACCTGGAATATTCAAAGAAGTTTTTTAAAACAATAAAAACTGGGGGACTTATACTTCTTGAATTTAAAACTTATCCTAAAGTTATAGTAACCAACACAGTATGGTATTGGCTTAGGTATCAATAGATTGATGGAACAGAATAAGGAATCCAGTAATAAAAGTAGGTTCATAATACACTCTCATTTTCAACAAATGTGTCAAGGATTCCAATTGGAAAAGGATAGTCTTTTCAACAAAGGGTGTTAAAAATTCCATATTCATAAGGAAACAAATTAATCTTGTTCTGTCTCATATTATCCATAAAAATTAATTTGTAATGGACCATAGACCTGAATATAAAAGGTAAAACTAAAAAACTTCTAGAAGAAAACAGGAGAATATTTTAATGATTTGGGGGACATAAAGAGTTAAAAAATTATAAATTAGACAATCAAAATTAAAACTTCTGCTAAAAAAATTCAAATAAATTTATAGGCAAACTATAGGGCATTATCAAATTTTTGCAAAACATACCTAGCAAAGTAATGGTATCTAGAATACACTAAGCTCCTAAACCTCAGGCTGGGGATATAGCTCCGTGGTGGAGTGCCTGTCTAGATGCCTGAGGCCCTGGGTTTGATCCTCTGTACTGACAAAAAAAAAACAAAAGAGAGAAAGAAAAAAAGAAAGTCCTAAGCCGCAATAATAAAATTTTAAAAATCTTTTAATATTTTCAGTCATCAGTTAATAAGCACACGGAAAAAAACTTCAATATTTTCAGTTATCAGGGAAATGCAAATTTGAGTCACAATGAAATATCACTCCAGGACTACCAGCATAGCTAAAATTAAAGACTTGACACACTAAATGTTGGTGAGGATGTGAAGCAACAAAATTTATTTACACATTGCTGGCAGGAGGAGAAAATGATATAAGAACATTGGAAACATCTTATAACTTTTTATGAAATTATACATCTACTCTACAATCTAATAATTCATCTCCAAAGCATCTGAAAACAAAAAGATGTATACAAAAATATTCATAATAGCTTTCTTCACAAAAGCCCCAAGCTGGAAGCCTAGGTGTCCATCAACAGAAGACAGGCCTGTTTATGCATAAAAAACTATTCAGCAATGAGAAGGAACCAACTTCTGATTCAAGCAACAACATGGATAGAAGGACAAATCCCAAGACACATGCTGAATGAACAAAACTTTAAGCAGAAGAATGCAAATTGAATGATTCTATTTTATAACATAGTAAAACAGATAAAACTAATCTATAATGAAAAACTTCAGACAGGTTGTTGCTAGGGATGTTGAGGAAGGGATATGAAGACACTTTCCAGAGCTGCAGCCATGTTCTGTATCTTGGATGGCACAGATGCACACGTTGAGAGAAACTCCTGAGCTGTACACTTAAGATTTGTACATTGCACTGTGTACAAATCTCATCTAGACAAAAAGAAACTGTAAATAAATATTGAACTCTGGTTAATAATATTGAAGTATTTGTGGGGAGTGTACTAAAGTCTGCAACTCACTTTGAAAGGCAATAACAAAAATAATGGAGTCACATGATAGAAGAACAGGTAGAGAGTCCATACATAATAAAGCAAATATAGCTAAATATTAATTAAAGAATATATGGGTATTCACTGAAAAAGTCTTTCAACTTTTTCCAAGTTTTAAATTTTTAAAAAATATTTTTATTAAGTAATTGAATTATTGTACAATCATAAATGCACTTAAAATAACAATATGATATGCATATACTCTTTTTTTTTCAAGTTTTCATTAAGAATTTTTTATTTTTTAATTTTCAGGCTGGAGCAGTGGCCTGGCGGTTATGGCGCTTGCCTGGAATGCGTGAGCAAGTAGGTTCAAACCCCAGCACCATGTACATGAGGAAGTGTCTGAGCAATGAAAGCCAATGCATATACTCTTAAACCAGAATTACCCCCTAGGTCCCTCTCTATTCTCCCTCCCTCTCCCCTCCCCCACCTACCCTATCCCCCTGACACTACATATCTATGATTGCCCTGGATTATGTGTTGCTATGCTTTTGTTGGGTCTAACACATGAGATTAACTATCTTTCACACAGGCCTGGGTTTAGCTCCAGCCTCCACAGATGAGTGAAGACATTCAACCCTTGACTCTCTGGGTTAGCCTAACTTTGCTCAGCATGATTTCTTCCATCGCCATCCATTTTCCTTCAAAGACTACAATAGCATTTTTTCTAATTGCTGAGTAGAACTCCAGGTTGCGTGGGTATGTGTATCTTGCAGATCACAGTTTTTGGATCCATTCATCCAATGAGGGCCATCTGGGTTGGTTCCATAATTTAGCTATTATAAATTGAGCTGCTATGAACATAAATTCTGCTGTGTCACTGTAATGTGCTGATTCTAACTCCACTGGAAAAATGCCCAGAAGAGGGATAGCTCAGAAGAGGGATTCACTGAAAAAATCCTTCAACATTTTCCAAGTTTTAAATTTTTAATGGAATGTTAAGAACAAAAGACAGTTGAAGATAATTGACAGATTGCCCATTGAAAACTGGCCCCAGAGAAAAGACACGGAAGTTTAACTGATACATAGGGGAACAGGATAGTCGAAGGAGGCTCCTGGGTCCAGAAATTGGAAGTGAGGCAATGGAACTGAGGGCTGAGACAGAGCAAAGGATGCAGCTCCTCTGGCATTTCACGAAATCCACTGACTATGCTCACTGTAGTTACCACATGGACGAGACCACGACTTTGAGTGTTCTCAGCAGATCTACCTGGAATGGAAAGGGACACCTTCCCACTCTCTGTCTATTGAGCACTTACTGAATACTACTCTCTGTACTCAGCTTTGAAGATACCATGGTGAACTAAATAAAAATGACTCCTGCCTTCATCGATCTCACCATTGAAAAAAAACTCTTCCCCTCTTCTATTTTATTCTATCCTAGGAAGAATGCTTACAAATTCCTTTTCTTCCAAGTCATTTTGACATTTCTTAAATCTCCAAGTTCAGAAAACCCATTTTAATTTTGAATTTGAATAACTCTATCTGAACAGTAAGGAGTATTTTATCGTCCTATCCTCTCTGGGGTGAAACTTGACACAAGAAGATCTCAATGCCTCAAAATAGTTCAACGAGAAACTGAATACACATTTAGTGACCTGGAGTCACACTCCACTCCACTGAGGCAGAGGTATGGGAGAAAGGACAGTCAGTTGTTGAACTCAACACTCTGTTCTACTTCCAACAGAGGTCATGGTGGTTACCGTTCTTTGCCCTAGCACCCAAGCCAGAAATCTTGCCCAAAGTTTAGACTAAGCTTGACATGACCTTGAATCTCATGTTACAAGTTCAATTGCTCCAGAATCACCTTTAACATACATAAAATAAAACCCCATATTCAATAGCTCTTTTCCTAAATCTTTCTAGTACAAAGAATGTGAGCATATTTTGAAGTGACATATTACTATTACAAGTGACCCAAAATTGGGTGAATAATGCTATAGTCAACAAAAAGAAAAGAAAAATTGGTTGCCTTCCTTAGAAATGCTGTCACACCTTCCATAGTGACTTACCTTCTTTGCTTGAATACTTTTCCCTGTGAAGATTCCTGATAGTCACTTTAGTGTGCTTACAAACCCACCACCTGCTCTGAGGAGTTTTTAGCAAGGTCATCATTACCAGTTTCTTCCTGCCCTTCCTCCTGACTGGAATAGCTTTGCTTCTTCTCCCTCCCCCCACTTTCCCAAGACGTTTTGCCTCTCTGAAGTTTTGAATACCTATTTTTCTTCCTTAGACCACTATTTTTCAGACAGTTGGGTTCTTGGGAGATAATGATATGACCCAAAGAAATAAGGGCATGGTTTTCCTCTCTCAGGTACCAGTTTCGGCGATTGGTGCTTTAGGACCTTGGGAGGCTCTTTGAAAAGGACAGACTAGTCAGATTCCAGCAGTTCACCTTCTGCGGGCTGAGCATGTCCGGGCAATGGCTGCATAATTTGGACGGAGTCATCACTGATGAAGCAGAGTTGGCTCAGCCAACGAGCAGAGCACTCATTGCTCTTTTTAAACTCCATGGCACCAGGGATGAAGTCACCTTTCTTCTTTTAAAACTGAACGGATTTACCCCATGAGTCCCTGTCACTTCTGTTAGAGCTTAGTGGGTTTTTTCCCCCCCACTACAGGTCACCAGAACCTTCTCTCAGGTAAGGAAACTTTTATTTAGTGGGTTCCCACCCACAAAAGCTTGATTTGGGGGGAGTTGGAGGGCATCCCTTGGGATTTTTGGAGGGAGATCCAGAGATGCTTGATTGGGTGGGGAAGACGGCTGGTTCCACAGCAGCTGGTCCTCATCTGGTGGGGTGCAGACCCTGGCTGGGTGAACTCATCTCTGAGCTTTAGTAGTGGACACGGAAATCTAATCCAGGCTTGGGTGCCTGTTCAAATAACTGTGCAATCGGCTTTTTGAGGAGGCTGCAGTAAGTGGTCTCCTTTGGGCTGGGACTATCCTCACCCTCTTGGCCCTTTAATGACTGGCTTAGTGTTTGGGTAAACCCTTACAGCATCTCACAATAACAGCTGATGTGCAGAAAAACAGCAACTCTCTGGAGAGCTTCGATTTGTTCTTTAGCTGGCTTGAATGCTTTCCTTCTTCCTCAGGCATGTAGCAGGAGACAAAGGGACCTAGAATTCCTGTCCTGACATGCAGATACCTGTGTAAACAATGGCTATGCTGGTGTGTGTGGGGAAAGTATGAAAGTACATCTTAGTGCCTGTCCATACAAATCCTTCCAAGAAAATGAATCTACGATTTTTTTCTTGTGTGGGGATGACAGGGGTGAGTTGGGGGGTAGACGCTGTGATTCTACACAGCATTAAATTTTCCCCCAACACTTTGTTTGAGATTAATAAATTACTGTCACTGTCATATGAGTTCCAAAGTTCTTATTAGCTTTTTAAGTCTCTGTAAAGACATTTGGCTTATAATAGGTGCCTACAAGATGATAAATGGCTTTTGAAGATGGAGTTGAAGCACTATCAAGTGAAAACGTTGAGAATTGCAGAATTCTTTATTTCTTGACATATAACTCTGCCACATACAGTATTTGGCACAATCTTGAAGGGACCAAAAAAGTCTCATTTAGATAAGAAATGTGTTCTTTGTTTTAAATGCACCTGCATGCTGACTGCCAGTGCCTGGTTACACATCCATCTCAGGCTCACCACGGCAGCAGCTCATTCCCACCTGTGATCTACTCCACCTCCTGTGCCCCTTCTCTCAGTGGAAAGCACTGTTTATCCATGACAAATTTTTGGATTTCACCCCCAACCTCTTTTCCTTATATTGTCACATCTGGTTTGACAGATTCAAACTCCACAATATCTCTCAACTCCATCCCGCTCTCCCCACCTCCATGGATATTATTTTAGTGAAAAGCCCTATCTTTTTTTATCCAGGAATGCTACCACCTCCCATCTGGTCTTCTCCCTAATTGTACCTTCCCAGCAATAGCCACAGTGAGGGTTATAAAATGATTGATATGGCATGTGCACAAACCAGTGGATAATCAGTCTATTGATTCTGTCTTCTCAATATCCCTCCAACCTTTTCACATCTGGCCATTCCACCACTACTAGCTTCATCCAACCCAACAAAACTTTTGCCTGAGTGATTACAATGGCTTTTTAGCTGGTCTCAGTGCCACCAGGCTCCCTTCTAGAATAAGATGCTTTAAGTTTCTTGGCATCCCAAACTTTTAAAGGACACTTTTAGCAGAGCAGAATTTGAATAATTTATTACATTATTTGTGTTGAGAAGTGTTAGTATTTTTATGACTCGTATGTATTTAAAGGAGAGAGGTCAAGAAAATGAGGAAAGAGGAGGATGTAGATACCAATTAGAAGACTGCCTGAAGAACAGATAAAGTGCAGATCTTCATTTCCCGAAGAATGGAATCCTGTGGATCTTCATTTCAGTCCCAGCTCCTCCACTTCCTAGTGTGGCCGGGACCAAATGGCCTTCTTGAGAGTCACTTTTCTCCTCATTTTACCTCAATAGGTGCTCTTTGGTCCCTCTCCCCATGGAATTTGCAAGGGGAAGCAGAGAAAAGAGGAAACCAGGGAATGGCCCAGAGCCCTAAGACCTGATGAACAGTAGTCGAAACCGGAGAAAAAGGCATCAGAGAGGAGTATTGGAAACAGTGCTGGGGGAAGACACATGGATTAGTGGTGAAAAGTATGAATTTTGAAATCAGATGGCCTGGGTTCCAACCTAGAATCTGACATTTTCTAGTTAGCTGACTTTGGAAAATACGGTATCTCTTGCCTCAGTGTCCTCATCTTTAAAATATGGATAATAACACCATTGTACAAAGTTCTTATGAAGATAAGTTGAGCTGATATTTGTAGAGTGCCTAATACTTGCATAAGGCCTAACACACACATGTTAAATAAACTGAAACTAGCAGTGGTAGTAGTAATAGTGTTGGTGTAGTACTGGCGGTGCTATTATCATAGTCCAAAAGCCACATGCTCCCTGGCAAACTCAGAGCTTTGGTCAGTCAACCACACTAGAGGTCCCCAAGATAAACCTTCAACAAATATTTACTTCAACTAGGTATCCACATTCTAAATATCTACCCTCCTGCCATTTTTTTCTTATTGTCCTTAAATACATTTCCAAATGCTTAAATATCATCGTGGTACAACATGAACCAAGACCATGTTTTCTCATTTCTTGTGAATCCTATTCTTTCCTTCTACTAAGGAGCAGGTATTTAGTAGGCCAGAACTCCATACATTTTAACTATGGTTATGTTAAAAATTCTATTAAAAAAAAAAAGGTGAAGTGGAATGATTTTTTCAGAGATCATGTGTTCAGGGTGTCTAAAAATTTCAGGTTTACCAGTTTACAGTTGCCACCACTTTGGGAGGATAATCAAGGTGAAGGATAAAATAACTCTTGAGAGCAGAATGTGAATATTAAGTTCTCTTGTTTTATTATCTTATGATTAAAATTTTTAATTTATGAAATTTTAATCTATTGATTGACTTTTGGCAGACAGGTTTCATTAAATTTATTGTCATTCTAGTCACATGGAGTTTTTAGATCAAGAAATATACAAACATTTTAACTGCTAAATTCCTAGCTTCTGTATTTAAGAATATTTACTTCAAAATCTTTATAGATTCACAAGTCCATGAACACTTCACCCAGCCTCCCCCAATATTAACATTTTATATTACTGTAAAACTAGGTAATGGACATTAATATAAGCTATAGCTCTTATTCAGATTTTCATGTATTCATTTGTGTGTGCATGTGTGTGTGATTTTATGCAATTTTTACCATATTAGCTTCATGTAACTATGACCATAATCAAGATATAAAACTATAGCATAACCACAAGATTTCTTTGTACTACACCTTTGCAGCCACACTTATTTCTAACCTCTTGAAACCATTTATCTATTGTCAAGCTATATAATGTTGTTTGAAAAATTTACATAAATAGAATCAGTAGTATGTAACTTTTGATATTAGCTTTTTCCACTGAGCAAAGAAACCTTGAGAACTTTCCAAGTTGTTGCATGTATCTCTGTTGGCTTCTTCTTTGTTACTGAGCAGTAGCGCACCAGAGTTTGCTTAACCATTCACCCATTTACCTAGTGGAGGACATTTGACCAGTTTTTTTGTTTGTTTGATTTTGCTTTGTTATTACAAATGAAGCTGCTATGAACATTGGTGTATAAGTTTTTTCAGGAACATAACTAGTATAAATACCCAAGGGTGCTGTATCTAGCTCTTACAGTAAGTCTATTTGTAGTTTTAAAAGTAACTTTGCCAAGTTATTTTTTGAGAGTGGCTCTAACATTTTATTTTACCACCAACTCTGTGTCCTTGCCAGCAGTTGGTTTTATCACTGTTTTTCATTTTAGTCATTCTAATAGATGGTTAGTGATATCTTCTTGTGGTTTTAATTTGCATTTGCCTAACGGTCAAGTTGGACATCTATTATTGTGATTATTTGCTCTCTATATATTCTTTCAGTGAAATATTTAATATATTCATATACTTTGCCTATTTCATAATTGGTTAATATTTAACTGTTTTTATATACAATATAAGTGTGTATTCTAGATACCAGTCTTTTATCAGATGTAGGATTTACAAATTTGCATTTCCCTTACTCTGTAATCTTCCATAGAACAAAAATATTTCATTTGGACAAATTTCAATTTATCAATATTTCCTTGTATGGATTGTCCTTTTAGTACACAAAAAGTTTAAGCCCAAGTTCCTGAAGATTTTTTCCTAAAAAGATTTTTAACTTTACACATTACATTTAAATCTTTAATCCACTTTGAATTAATTTCTATAAGGTGTCAAATTTGTGTCAAAGTTAATTTTTATTTTGCCTGTGTATGTTGAATTGCCCTAGCATCATTTGTTTAAAAAACTATCTCTAATCAGTACATTAGATAGCTAGCCTAATAATTACCTCATCATGTATGAATTCTTACATGATCATGGGGAACTGTGCTAAGATTCCTGGGGGACATAGGGAGGCGGGGAAGGGAGGGGGAAGGGTATAGGAAGGACATCAAGGTGACCAGAAGGAGGTAGTATGGGTGAATCTAATCCAAGGGGAACCTCTGACTTCCAGTAGAAGTCCAATCAACTTGGGTCTTAAGTAAAGTGAAACATGGAACCATGGGGAACCCAAAGGGGGGAAACCATGGTCTGGCTCCAATATTGGCTTCTCTGTCATTACACTTTTGTTCTTGATTGTTTGACGATGAATCCCTCCAAGTTGTAAGACCATGTTCATCGAATAAAAATAAAAAAAAAGATGTCTGACAAATAAAAACAAAAAACAAAAAACTATCTCTCCTTCATTGAACCTTTGTACCTTTGTCAAAAATTGGTTGAACATATTTGTATAATTCTACTTCCAGTTTCTACATTCTCCATTCTTTTCCATTGGTGTGCCCATCCCTCTAAAAATAACATACTCTCTTGATTACTATATAGTAAGCTAAATAGTAGCTATATAAGAAGCCACACACAAGCTGGACTTCTTCTTTCCATTTTAGTGTGGTTTAAAAATTGTTTTGGATCTTATTGGGCCTTTTATTTTCCACATACATTTTAAAATAAGCATGTCTATGTCTATGAAAACCTTGCTGGGATTTTGATAAGAGCCTTGTCAGGCAGGTAGTTTAATTTGGAGAGAAGTGACACCTTTGTTATGTTGACTTTTCTAATCCTTGAAACTGAAAATTTTCTGTAACTATGTAGGTCCTTGGTTTTCTTTCATCAGCATTGTATAACTTTCAATGTGTGGATTCTGTGCACAATTTGTTGGCATTATACATAAGTGTTTTTTTCTTTGGAGCAATTTAAAATGGCACTGCATTATTATATTGGAGTTTTCGTGTATATTAACTAATATTCAGAGGTACAATCAGTTTTTATGTGTTATATTAAATCCCACTGAATTATTTATTAGTTCTATCAGGGTTTTTGTCATTTCAGTTCCTTGGGCTTTTCTGTGTAGACCATAATTTCATCTGCAACTAAAGTTAAGAAAGGCATGAGGGAGGATAGTCTATACTTACCTCTATTTCACCCATCTCTGTTTGCCTTTCCTTTCTGAAGTTCCCAGCCTTCTATTAACATTTTCTTCTGTTTGAATAGCTTCCGTTAGCTACTATCTAATGGGTAAGTCTACTGATGACAAATTTCATTTCATCCGATGTCCTTATTTCCCCTATAGTTCTTTCTCCCCACCCCCACACCTACTGTACTGGGAATTGAACTCAGTGCGCTAAAGCTAAGGTACTTCTCCAGCCCTTTTTATTTTGAGACAGAGTCTCACTAAGTTCCTGAGGCTGGCCTAGAACTAGTGATCCTCCTCAGCCTCCCAAAGTGATTGGGTTATAGTCATGAGTCACCATGTTTGGCACTATTTTACCTGTATTTCTGAGGGACAGTTTCATTAGAGGTAAGATTTGTGGTTTTCAATTTTTTTTTTTTCACAACTTGAAAAATATTGCCCCAGTTCACTTAGGCCTTCAAGGTTTCAGAGAACAAATCTCAGCCATTCAAACGTGTTCTGCTGGACTGTTTTTAAGATTCTTCTTTTTTTTTCCCTTTAGTTTCCAGAAGTTAATTATTATGTGTATCTGTGTGAATTTTTTAGGGTTTATCTTACTTGGGATTCATTTGGCTTCTTGAACCTGGAGGTTTTTGTATCGCACCAAATTTGGGACATTTTCAGCCACTATTTCTTGAAGATTTTTTTTAGCCCATGCTCTTTTCTCTTCTCCTGAGGATCAGATAATAGAAATACTATATCTTTGTTTTTCTCATATGGAATCCCTGAAGCTCTGTTAAATTTTTTCATCTAGTCTTTCTTTCTTACCCAAGCAAATTCTGTTGATCCATCCTTAATTTAATTGAGTCTGTTCTCTGTTGTTTTTACTCTACTACTAAGTTCATTTGGTGAGTTTTTCATTATTATTGCCTATTTAAATTTTATTTATTTATTTATTTTTTGCATTTAGGCCTTTTTGTAACTTCTATTTCTTTGCTGGGATTTTATATTTTTCAATTTGTATGGTTGAAACATTTTTATAATGGCTGTTTCAAAATCCTTTTCAGATTACTCCAACATCTGAATCAACCTTGGCATCAGGTGATTGTCTTATTTCATTCAAGTCATGCTTCTCCTGGTATGAGGAGTGATTTCCAATTGTATCTTGGACATTTTGATAGTATGTTAAGAGAATTTTGATTCTGCTTGCATCTTTTATTTTTAGTGGACACTCACCCTCCTTGAGCTTAGCATGGATATCCTGGCCTACTTTTGTGATCTGTGGTTTCAATGACAATTTGTTTTCAGAGTGCTTGCAATACCAATATAATCCACCTTAGCAGGGTGCAGGATTACACCTGTAATCCCAGCCACTAAGGAGGCTGAGGCAGGAGGATCATAAATTCAAGGTCAAACTCAGCAATTTAGCAAGGCCATATCTCAAAAAAAAGTGGGGGGGGGGCGGTCCTGAGTATGTGCCTAAGTAGTTAAGTGCCCCTGGGTTCAATCCTTCATGAAAAAAAAAATTCCACCTTATTCTTGTGGTGACTTCTGAGCTCCTATGTTACTACCTTTATAAGTACTTTCTGGACTGTTTGGTAGGAAAGGGGCAGGAGATAAGCTGCCCAGCCTTGCTGATTCTGTGGCAGGACTGACCTGCTGTATTAGATGTGTCCCATCAGACACCTCACTGATTCTGAAACATATGGGATCCACTGCTATTCTGGGTATTAGGTGGGGATCTCGCTGATATTGACATCGAAGGGAGAGGGAACTTGTCAGAGGTGTGGGGTGAGGGAATGACTTAGTCTGCTTTGATGTCATTACTGCTGCAGATAACTCAGTCCCTTGTTCCTGCTACAGCTCTTCATGGGGAGCATGGGATTTATCTTCCTGCTAGTACACTGCTGGGTGCACCTTTTCTCCTTTCCTTTTTATTTCTATGTCCATTGATGGTCCAATGTTGTTGGCCTCTCTGGTGCCCAGGATGGGTATGTGGGAGATAAAAGAAAACCTAGGAACACCATAGTATCTCAAGTCCTGAGGTCCCAGCCCAGTCAGCTTTCTTCTTTCTATCTTTCAGAGTCCTCTTATGATTGTCTGTCATTTCCAGAGTATTTGGTGATTATATTTAGAGGAGGGGGTAAGTGAGTGTATAATATCTTGTCCCATAATAAACTTTTTAAATCAGGAAATGAGAACAGCCAGGCAATTTCTGGGGTTTAAGCAATGTAGGGGATATATTCTAGACATACTATATATTAAAACATGTCACAAAATATAACAACTAAACAGATCAATTGAAAAGAAGGAAGAATCCAGAAGTAGACACATCAAAAAAGCAATGCAGCATTTCAAGCTAGTGATCCTCAGAGAATTGATTGATATTTGAAAAGGAAAAATAAAGCCAGATCACAGGCTCTAAATAAATTCCAGATTAGTACAACATGTGTTAAACGTTAAGCAATAAAAAAACTAAATTGGTAAATTACTGAATAATCTTGAAACTGAAGAGATCTTTCTTAGCAGGGCACCACACCCAAAAATCTATCCCCAAAAAACTGATATATTTAATTACATAAAGTATTAATAAAAATATGTGACAAAAGTAGTGTAAATGAAATAAAATTATAAATGACAAATCGAAAAAGTAATTTACAACATTTATGTAACGGTAAATGTAATATTTTTCTTAAAATTTAAATAGTATGTTCAATGAGAAGAAAAGAGAGGGGAGTTCATAAACAATAAATACCTACATCAAAAAAGTAGGAATATTTCGAATAAACAACTTAATGCAACACAATGAACTAGAAAAGCAACAAAAAAATCAAATTTAAAATTGGTGGAAGGAAAGAAATAGTAAAGATCAGAGAAGAAATGAACAAAATTGAAGTTAAAACAAACAAAAGTAGGGTCTGGGAATTTAGTTCAATGGTAAAGTACTTGCCTAGAATGCGTGAGGCCCTGTGCTTGATCCCCTGCAAAACACGCATGCATGTGCACGCACACACACACACACACACA
>PVKS010006100.1:0-80749 GCA_004027875.1 Aplodontia rufa
AAACAAACAAACAAACAAACAAAACATTAGAACCAGGTAGTTTTGCTGCTATATTACACTAAACATTTAAGGAAGAAATAATACCAGTTTTCCAAACTCTAATTCAGAAAAGAAGATAAGAGAAAATACTTTCCAGCTCTGCTAAATAGTTAGAAATGACAGTAGAAGAAAATAGAATGGTTGTAGGTTGTAAAATCTCCTAAAAATATTAGCATGTTCAACATGCAAATATGTAAAAGAAAATAAGCTGACTACAACACAACACAAGGAAGCTGGCTTCTTCCCAGTAATACAAGAAGGCTTTAACATTTAAAAATTCAGGGCTGGAGCGGTGGCTTGGTGGTAAAAGCGCTTGCCTGGCATGCGCGAGAACCCGGGTTCAAACCCCAGCACCCATGTACACAAGGACAATGTGTCTAATTAGCGAAGGTTACTTGAAAAACTAAATAAAAATTGCTTCTCTCTCTCTCACTGTCCCCTCTTTCTTTAAAAAAAAATTTTTGAAAATCTCTCAGGACAATCCACCACAATAATGCATTAGATAAAAGAAAGCATGATCACATGACTAGGTGCAGAATAAAAAGGAAGCTTCTTAACGTCATGGAAGAGGTTTTTAGCTGCCTGCAGCTAACATAATAGTCAATGGAAGGCTGGATATTTTTTTTCTAAGGTAGGATACATGCTCTCAGCGCTCCTATTTAGCATAATTCTTGAACCTGGCCAGTACAATCATATAAAAAAGAAGAAGAAGAAAAAGGAGTGGGGGGGAGGATGTAAATTTGAAACTAAAAAATCAATAGCTTTCTATATATTCACAAATACCAAATGTGTTTGTATTAAAAGGTGTCCAAACTACAAAATGCTCTTAGGACAAATACGCTCAGCAATTTTTCAGGGTACAAGGTCCGTGTCTGTTATTTTATCACCTACCTAAAAAGAGCAATGAGCAATTGGAATTGGAAATAGAATAAAAATACCAATTACAAATGCACTAAAAGTAATGAAAAGTATAGTGTTTTTCAACATTCCAGTATGCCAAAATACTTGAAAAAATATGTTTAAATGAAGAAGAGTACATTTTGGCTCATGATTTCATAAGTTTCAGCCTTTGGGTAGCTTACTCTATTACTTTTGGGCCTGCGGTTGGGCAGACAATAATGGTGGAGACTGTGTGGTAGAGCAAAGTTATTTACCTCATGAAAATCAGGTAACCAAAAGATAAGGAGGAAGGGACAGAGCTCTAATGTACCCTTCAAAGCACATCCTGAATGACCTAATCTTCTTCCACCATGCTCCACCTCTTAAAGTTTCCACCAACTCCTAATGCCACAGGCTGGTGACCAGGCCTTGGGTGATATGTATGACATAAACCATAACACTTAGGTAAACACTAGCAAAAAGCATTCAGGAGAATTATGAAAAGAACTAAAATACACTAATTAAAGAAATAAAGATATAAATCAATAGGGATAGTATACTATGTTCATAGAAAGGCAGATTTAACAAAATCATCACTTCATAAAAATGAAATCTGTAGTTTCCTTGGAATTACACTAAACATAACTGAACAAGATATCTTGTGGTATTTCACAGCCTGACTCTAATATTTTGACACATGCAGAGTTAGAAGTATTACAATATCAAAAACAATCTGAAAAATAAAAGAGTAAAGTTGGAAAGTACATTGCAACTAATATAAAACTTACGGTAGAATTCGCAACCATTACAATATAGTATTGGTAAAAATATAGACACGTATGTTGGTGGATTAGAATAGAGGGTTCCTAAATGGTCCTAGACCAATACAATAAATTATTTGTTTTTCAATAAAGATACAGTACAGTTCAGGGGAGAAATAATAACTTTGCAGTTGGCACTGGAACCATTGGTTGAACCTCATATTTTATATGGTAATTAGTTCGCCTGGAAGAGAGATTTAAGCATAAATCTACAGCATTTCTAAAAGATAACATAGGACAAAGGACGCATATTGGATCTAACACAGAAATAACAAATCATGAGATAAATAGAGGTGGAAAATTCCAATGGGATCCAAATTAAAGGCATTTCCTCTGAAAAATACTGTTAAGAGAATAAAAAGAGTCAGGCACGGTGGCATAGGCCTGTAATCCTAAAAGCTCAGGAGTCTGAGGCAGGAGGATTGCAAGTTTAAAGCCAGCCTCAGCAATTTAGCAAGGGCTTAAGCAACTTAGTGAAATCTTATCTCAAAATAAAACATAAAAAGGGATGGGGATGTGGCTCAGTGGTTAAGCACCCCAAGTCCTTAGTACCAAAAAAAAAAAAGAATAAAAGGAAAAGTCATGACTGAGGAAACATGTATAAACCACAAATCTAATAATTGATTGTTTTCCTGAGATAGTAAGATTTCTTAAAGCTTAAACCTAATAAAGCAATTTAAAAAGTTTAAGATTTTGAACGACAATTCCCTAAAGAAGGTATATGGATAGTCTATGAATATATGAAAAGGGGCTGGAGCGGTGGCTCAGCAGTTAGGGTGCTTGTCTGACATGTGTTAGTACATGGGTTCAAACCCTAGCACTACCTACATAGCAAAGTGTCAGAATGAGGGAAGTCATGAAAAACTAATAAAATTGATTCTCTCTTTCTCTCTCTCTCTCTCACTGTCCTTCTCTCTTAAAAAAAAAAAACACGAAGCATGTAAAGATGTTGAACATCAACAGTCATTAGGGAAAGAGAAGTTAAAATTGCAATCAGACACCATCTCACAACCGTTAGAAGAACAGAAGAAAGTCATCGACTATAGCAGTTATAGCAAGCTGACGCGTCCAGTGCAGAACAATCGGATCTGCCACTGAAGGCTGGAAGGAACATAAGCCAAGGAAAGTAGCATGGTGGCTTCTCATAAACCCACCATCGTGTTCAGCATTCAGTCCTACTTGTTGATCCAAATGAATTAAAATTTATATTCACACAAAAACATGTACGTGGTATTTAAAGTAGCTTTGTTCCTGATAACCAAAGTACAGGGAATAAGTCCGATTTCATTTTCACATGTGCAAACATGTTGTGGGATATCTTTAATTTAAGATAGATTCCTACCCAACAATGCAAAGGAACAAACTACTGATTTATGAGACAGCAGGGAAAAATATCAAATGCACTATATTAAATGAAGGGAACCAGATCTATCGACTACATATTATATGCTTTCATTTACAGGGAATTATGAGAGATAATTAAACAAGCTGCATAAAATCAGACTGTTGGGGCTGGAGTGGTGGCTCCGCGGCTGTGGCGCTTGCCTGGCATGCATGAAGATGTGGGTTCGAACCCCAGCACCATGTACAAAATGAAGTGTCAGAGCAATGAAAGCCGCATGAAAAACTAGATAAAATTGATCCTCTCTTTCTCTATCTCACTGTCCCTTTCCCTTATAAAAAAAAAGCAGAAGACTGTCAGATTTTAGGGGTGGGAGAGGAACAGACCATGAGTAGTGTCTGACCACTAGTGTCAAAAATGTGCTAAATGGTACTAGGATGGCAGATACATTGCCCTCCATTTTTTAAGATCCATAGACCTCTACAATATAAGGAGTAATTCTGGAAAGCAAATGCAGTGTGAAGTGTATCCTGGAACATAAAAAACTAACATATACACACACAAAGAATAACATAAGTAAAAAAAAACTTTGGAAAACTAAATAAAGTAATTAACTTATTATTATTGCACCAATGTTGATAAGTATGCTACTGCCATGTAAGATTTGAGTTTTAGGGGATCTGGGTATATAGTGAAACCCCTATGGTATTTTTGCTATTCACCTATCAAATAAAAAAAATTCAAAATAAAAAGTTTTCAAAAATAATCAAATGGCAAAATCTTTTTTTTTTTTTAAAGAGAGAAGGACAGTGAGAGAGAGAAACAGAGAGAATCAATTTTTATTGAGTTTTTCATATGGCTTTCATTGCTCCGACACTTAGTTGTATACGTGGGTGCTAGGGTTTGAACCTGTGTACTTGCGCATGCCAGGCAAGCACTGTAACCATCAAGCCACCGCTCTAGCCCTGCAAAATCTTCTTAGAAATAAAACCAAAACTAAAATTACGAATTTATTTCTCTAAGCAAAGACAATGATGTAGAAATAGAAGAAAGTGTGAGTAGCTCCATGTTGCTTGGCTTAACACAAAACATGTACATATCTTTTCTATGAACAGCTAATGAATATTTCGACTGTGAATCTCAAATGTATTAAGAAAGACCAGTAACAATAATCATTTACTGATGGCATTGTGTGAAAATCACTACATTAGGGTTAGGTTGGAGACATCTTAATTCCCTCAGTCACTAGAATTTTGAGATCTCTAATCCTTCATGTATTATTAGTAATAAGGCCACAAAAAAGCACATTTCTCACTAAATGTTTATTTATTTACTTTTATGTATGCGGTCTTGTTACCAAAAGCTCCCAATTAAAAAATACTCCAATAAATAACCTCTATTGTTTACATTGAAAATGCAGTTCATGGATTTGGGTTCTTAGGAGCAACTACTAAATATTTTGTGCATGACTTAAATGTAGTAACAAAACAGAATTCAATCATAGGAACCGAAAAATGACATCATGCCTGAGAAGAGTTGGGTATGCCGGTGGGGAGAGAGAAAGGGAAAGGAAGTTCAGATACACTAGGACTTTTCAGCTTGGATGGTGCAGAATCACAAAATGCTATGCAAACATATGGAAAAAAAATAATGCTGTACAGGTCACTCTAACCACAATTAGGAAACATTGGGACAGAAGGGGATGATAGAATGGAACACCTTTCTTGTTTTTCATAGTAAGGTATTAGTAGATGATAATTAACCCATTGTGTCCACCATCCCAAATATAGGACAATTATTAAAGACTTAAATTGAGCAATATACACTGGTCACTTTGAAATAAATGCTATGCCTTTGGAGTTTTATTCTTTTTTTAGCGAAATAATAGAAAAATGATGAAAGTGTTTGAAAAAAATATATTAAGGTACAAAAGCTCCAAGTTCTGATTTGAAACCAATTTTAATGACCCTGTGTCAATTTCATTGAAACATTTGCAGTATTGAAAATTCTGAATTAAATGGTCTAAAGGTGATATACCAAGAATCACAGGTGCATTTTTGTGCGGCAGAACAACCTTTCAGTCCACGTGGCCTGAAAGACTATGGTGATCCCATATGCTGACGTTGTCTAGTGACACTCTGACACTCACAAGAGGATGAAGTAGAGTAGGGGTGTTGCTCAGTGGTAGAGAGCTTACTTATCACGTGAAAGGCCCTAGGTTCAGTTCTCAGCACAACGGTCAATAAAAGCCTGTAATCACATAATCACTGGTCAGTAAGTGACATTGGTCTCTATCCGCCTAATAGTATGTAACCACAAAAAGAATCTAAAACCAAAACAGTCTAAAGAGATGTGTCTGAGGAGTGAGCTTGCGTGTGATATGCTTTAACTGAGTAAGCCCCATTTCAGATTAATACCTCTCAACTCTAAGTTCCCTCTTCTACTCTTAAAGAAAAAGGATCCAACCCCTTTCAATGTTTATTCCTTCCCCAGGGAGCTCGGTGATGTTTCGTCAGTAGAGGGCGCTGGAGAGACACTGAGGGATGGTGGAAAATTTAGAATCCCTGCATACAGAGCCCCCAATGCCAATGCCCAGCTCTGCAGCACTCAAGGAGGATGTCCCCCTTGCAAGGTTCCTGCAGTGCTTGATGGCCAGCAGCTTCCAATAGCCAGCTTCTTTGGCATCTCCCACAGGTGGTTTCTTAGACGAATTCCTCCAATGAGACCCCTATTAACAGCTACCCTTGGCACCCCAGTGGGCGGATTTCTTGAAAGTTCCAGATACACTTTTACCAGTTGGGATCCAACTTCCAATCTCTGTTCTACAATTTCAGACCATTGCAGGTTATTACTATTTGTGGGGGCAAGAGGGATGTGCATATACATATACGGATACATACATGTATCTCTATTAAAATAATATATATTGAGATATTGAGTGTGCAGGTTTCTCAGGCTCCTCCATTGTACATCAATTGTCCATTCATATTTACTAGGAGTCCTTCCTAACTTTCAAACGTGAGCATTGGGACAATTGATCATACACTTCCTCTTTTTTATTTATATATTTATTTTTTTCTGGTACAGGGATTGAAACTAGGGTTGCTTAATCACTGAGTGACATTTCCAGTTCTTTTTGTGTTTTATTTAAGACACGGTATCATAAATTGCTTAGGCCTCGCCAAGTGACTGAGGTTCACTTGGAACTTGCAATCTTCCTGCCTCAGTCTCCCCAGTCGCAGTGCTTTTCTTTACTGTGAAATTTAATATCTTCCTACATAATATACAGATGTTCCTCAACCATGTTGGGGTTATATCTCAATAAACTTAGTGTAATTTGAAAATACCACAAGCCCAAAATGCATCATGTTGTTGGTCAAAAATACATGAAATACAACTAACATACCGAGCAGATAGATTAGCAGCACAGCTCAGAATACTGGTTGATTCCCCTCATGATCTTGTGGCTCACCGGAGCTGCAGCTCACTATCCCTGCCCAGCTTCTTAAGACTGCATCAAATCATATATCTCTGGCCCAGGTAAAGGTCCAGAATCAAAATCTGAGGTGTGCTTTCTACTGTATGCATAGGGCTTCCCCACCATTGTAAAGTCAAAAAATAGTAAATCAAGCCCTTGCTAGATGAGGACCATCAATATATGCTGGGTTCTTTATTTTTCTGCTTAAAGCTTTACCCACCAATCACACGGATGATTTTTCTTTGGTATTCTACATTTCTTTGAAGCAAATAGGTCACCCCACTGCCACCTATGTTGTGAGGACCCTGCAGGGGCCAGGAACTCATCCCTGTGCATGTTCCACCACCCAACTCTTTGCTGCCGCACACTTCAGGACTCTGAACTTGGCACACACCCAAAGTCTGTTGCCTTCCTCTTCTTCCGATGTGTAATGCCTGGCTAAAAGACACTTTGGCCACTTCCCATGTCCCTGATAAGAGCTGGCAGACTGGGTTAGTGCCCTGGCCTAACAGATTAATTAAGAAACCATGAAAAAACAGTCCACAGTGGTTAGCCACATCTTAAGGACATTATGGAGCAGAAGGTTGAAGTCAAAATATCACGTGGAAGATGAAGGAAAGACCGGGTAAAATGATGGGGGTAAGTGTAGCATATGTGGTTGTTATAGATCAGAAAGCAGGGTTGAACTAAGGAATAATCAGGTTTTAGTCAAAACATACAATGAAGAAGCAGCTAATGAGAGAGAAATCTAGGTGGCGTCAGACCACTCCCTCTGTCAGTAATGTAGCAGAAAGCCTCCGAGAGGCAATGCTACTCCAGCTACGGTTGCTGAGAATCTCTCAGTTCTGGACCACAATACAAGGACAGAACAAGGTCCACCAAATGATAGTTATGCCAACTGTCAAATAAAAATGCTAAACCCCCACAAGGAGCTTTCAGGAACTGCTCCATTTCTTTTAGTCTGCATCAACTGCCTGTGTATTTATACGCTTACCTGCGACCTTGCAGAACAATCAGAGGGACACGCATTGAAGACCTTGAGTGAACTGTGTTTTGTTAATGATTTTCTTCAACGTGCTGAAAGGGGCTGGAGTGGTGGCTCAGTGGTTAGAGTGCTTATGTGGCATACGTGAGGACCCAGGTTTAAACCCCAGTACCACATATACAACTAAGTGTCAGAAAAATTTAAACCAGAAGAATACATAAATAAAATGCATTTCTCTCTCTCTCTCTCTCTCTCTTAAAAAAAAAAAGAAAGGTGTTGAAAAACAAGTTTTTTGCACCACCATGGAGCAAACTTTTAAGACCATTTTTAACCAATAAATGGATTCAGTTCTTTGGAAAGATGAATAAGGACAAGGGTGAAGTTAGGACCTTATCCCTCAGGTCCAGTGATGACTTGGGTTTCCACCTCCCCTCTGTTTAATGACAGATTATATTTGACAACATCCTGAGGCAGACAGTCCCTTTTGGTGGAATTCTGCAGAGCATAAATTCCCCCATTTAGCGCTGTCATTTCTATCTTAAGTGGTCAAAAGGAAAGAAAAATCATTTTTGATCAGAAGACACTGACTTCAATTATGGAGAATGTGTGAGCTTCCTCCCGGTACTGGCAGACGTCGTTCAGGATTGCCTCAGGTACACATTGTCAGCCATGGTGACAAGCTTGGGGGAACAAAACTCAGGGAAGTCACAGAGATCCCTGCTCTTTTTCACTAATGGCTATTGCTCAAGCAGGGGCCAATCTGAGCTTTCAGATTTGGCTTGGACACCAGGCACTGTGTACTGAGAAGAATGAAAAATGTGCCCCCTTGAATTTTGTAGCAGACTTGAACTATTTCAATCAGATTTTATGTAAAAATTTGGCTTAGTGTATTCATGAACTCAGACAGGCAGTGATCTCTTATGTGCCGAGAAGTGAAAAAGTAGGACATTTATTTACTCACCAGAGTAGCAAAAAGTACCAGTGCTTTTATTTTTTTAAGAAAGAAGGACACAGAGAGAGAGAGAGAGAGAGAGAGAGAGAGAATGAATTTTTATTGAGTTTTTCACATGGCTTTCCTTGCTCTGACCCTTAGTTGTGTATGTGGGTGCTAGGATTTGAACCCATGTACTTGCGCATGTTGGGCAAGCACTATAACCGCAAAGTCACTGCTCCAGTCCAGTACCAGTGCTTTTAAACCCTTGGAAATATCTATCCTGATCACGTAAGTGCATACTTATGTGTGTGTTAAAGAATAAATGATATAAAAAGGTTGACTCGCATCTGAAGCAGCATTATGATCTTGTTTTCCTCAAAATAGTCAAAAACATCTTAATGAAGGATTTAAAATTAAAAGTTAAGAAGCTTCACCTTGGTTCCTCACCAAAATAAATAAAAAAAATTTAATGCAATAAAAAATTAAAATATTAAAGAAAATCTAGAGGAAAGCAAAATTTTACTAACAAAAATAAGAGCTCAGAATAGCATTGGAATTCCCATCACAGCACACCTGGTAAGAATCAGTCTAGCACAGCATCATCAATCACACGGAGGCTGTCAGTTTTGACATCCTTTAAGACTTCCTTGTGTGCTTAATGACTCCATGACAGAAAATGTAAACAGACACCACACATCCAGATATGCAGTACATATATGTGTGCTATGTCTCTATGCGAATATTTGATCCAAAGAAATGCACCAAAAATCCAGCATAGAAAACTGCCCACGGAAACACACACGTGTGCACATTCATGCCTCAAAGAATAAGAAACAACACACTCAAAACTGCAATTCCTCACATACAATCACAAGGCTCGTTGGAAATACTTTATCCAGTGTACAGTGAAGTAGATCAAGAGTCAGATGACAGTGTGCACCCACGGATAGATGGGTTATATTTTGAAGAGTCATCCCTTCACCCTTCATTGTGACACATCAAATTGTGGCTTCCTAATAGGAACACAGGAGTAGCTGGTGAGCCCAGCACAAGCCCCAGCATTAATAATTCATCCGGTGGAAAAAAAATGGTAAAGTTCTTGAATATTTGAAAGCCCGTGTGTATTTTGGGCTTGAGCAAAAACAACAACAAATTCAGATTCCAATAATTTTATTATA
This sequence comes from Aplodontia rufa, assembly GCA_004027875.1. Lineage (NCBI taxonomy): Eukaryota > Metazoa > Chordata > Mammalia > Rodentia > Aplodontiidae > Aplodontia > Aplodontia rufa. The sequence continues at coordinate 9,657 of PVKS010006100.1, forward strand.
AGTATATTGCTTACATTTAACTGATTGTAGGAGGAATTTTCTTCTTTTAAAACCGAGGTAATATTCTTCTGCCATAACAGGATTATTGAGTTTAGCAATTTTTTTTCATAATCCAGAAAAATTTCATCATTTGATGTTTAACAACTTTCCTATTTGGAGGCCTTACCCGTTACATGTTTATAATTGCAAAAGCCCATGATTTCCTTACCCCACCCTCTACTGCATCCTCCTCCTCATTAAGGGTTGCAGATGTAAGAAAATTTCGGATGTTAAAAGCAGAATGACAAAAGTGAAAATAGAGCACTTCGAACTCCAATCTGTACCATTCTTTCTCATTAAACGCACGGAAACTGTTTAGCTGCTAATTCGTTGTTTGTGACTCCAAAATCCTAGGTAAAATGTGAGTAATCTTTCCTTTTCTAAAAAAAAAAAAAATAATTTTATCATTTCTAACGTACATTTGCAAATGGAACAGCTTTTGTGAAATTGAATCATAGCAGGAAATATACTATGCAAGTTTCACAAAAGTGTCCCAAAATGTCAGATTCATATAATAGTAAAATTCTGTCTATTTAAAAAGCATTGGAAATGCAAAAGGAATTTATATACACAGCATTCTTTTCTGTATGTGTGGAAAAGTTTATATATATATATATATATTTCTGTTGCCAATTCAGAGTGGTGGACCCTACTATTAATTTTGCATTGTCAAATTATTTGTGTCCAGCACAACTTTTCCGTGTTCTCGGATAACTATCACTTCTGGCAGCCTGTTTGATTAAGAAAACCTTCTTTTAAATCTTTACGTGGACACAATATATGCAACAAATACTTCCTCCTTTAAATCCTCATTTCAAGGAATATATATATATATACAAATGAGAAAACACTCTGCCAACTTACTCTTCGTGCCTTAGAAAATTAAGGCAAGAAAAAGTAAAAATGATTAAAAAAAGAGAGAGTACAGAATATATTACAGGAAACCTATAGCCAGGCATTTTTAGAAGTACTGTATTAGCTCGCATGTTGGATTTGTTTTATATGTGAGCAAATGTTTGATTTGTATTAGATGATTAGGTATGTTAGGAATCTAAGTTCACAAAGAAAATCTAATAGCAACCAAATACTGCTGTAAAATGATTAATACCTTTTGTTCCCCCCTGAAAGTATTATTTTATTTTGCTTTTTCAGAAAATACAGAAATGGCATCTGCTTAAGGCAACTATTTCAACTAAATAATTCCACATGGGGTCCAGATTACCACTAATGCCCACATTAAAACAAAATCTAGTTTCTTACTTAGTTTGAATCTTTCTCATTACCTCATTACTTAGTCTAATAATGGCAACTTGCCAGAGGAACCCCCTCCCTCCTTGTGTACATGTTCCAATTTCTTGCCTTTCCCCCCACAAAAAAAGAGATCTTTCAATTTTCATTTAAGAGAGCAGAATATATTTCAAGTTAAAAATTCACAAGGAAACTTCACTGAAGACGGGGAAACAGCAGGCATCTGGCCCTCTGAGCCATTTTTTCAAAGGTTATCCGCAATTCTTGTTTTCAAAGTCGTTTTTCTTGCGATTTGGATGCCAGAATACACTTCATAGGGTAGTCATTATGGGTTACACCAGAATTAATGAAAAGGTTCCATGTTCACATATAATAAATAAGTACCTAATTAAAGGCACGGTTAAGCCAGAAGCTCAGATATTGTCTTTTATATTAATATCTATTATGCTTCTTTAGCATTTCCTGGGAGCCTCTTCAGCTGACTAATGTCCAAAGGGAGCAGCAGCAATCTCTCAGCTGGTGGCTGGCACTGGTCTTGAAGAGAGCTAGGAAGGAACACTTTGCAGTCTTTCAAAGTTGCTCCACCAGCTGTCACCAGTTATGGGTGCTGAAAAGATCCTGTCACTTCATCCAAAGGGATTTACTTGGTCAGAAGGAAAATTTAAATACAAAACATACAGCTAAGCTAGTGTAAAAGGATTATGAGCATACAAGGGCACATGTGTATACGACACTAATACATCTTTAGGAAATTTCAGATCCCCAAAGCCAGGATTACTGCCAGGGGCAGGGAGGTAGACCTACGCAGAGACCTTTACCACTGGAGTTATTCTCTTCCAACTATTCAATTCAACTTTATAGGCCTTTTATCAAGGCCATTAAAGAAAAAAAGAAAGAAAGAAAGAAAAGCAAGAGAAGGAGAAAGGAAAAGAAAAAACTCCCGTCCCTTCAATGGAGACCGATGAAAACATCCAGGTTCTATTATTATTGGGGATCACCTGCATGCAAGTATACTGCTGCCTTGTGTATATAGTCCAATTTTCTTGCTTTCATCCAAATTTACCAACGGTATGCATCTGATCGAAAGTAAATCAAAGCGTGAGGCATTTTAGATTTGCTAATAGGCACACAGAAAGCCTGTAAGCAGGGGGCATCTGAAACAAGAGGAGGTCACTGAAATGTCCCTGATGGGGGAGGAGGAGGTGGTGAAAAGTCAGCCCCCGTTTGCAGGATGATCCCGGACAAGGTAAAAAGTTCCTGCAGTTGGTGACAAAGGAGGTCACGGATCCTACGATCTTGTGTGAGAAGGCTAAGGAAAAGGTCACTTTATTTCAAGATGACGGAAAGAAACAATTCAAATGTCGGCAACCAATATTAAAATGCGTATTTCCATATGCCCATTGGCAGGACAGCCATATCCAATTCATGAGAGCAGCAGGTGGCTTGGGCTATGCTTACCCTTCAGAACAAACTCATTCAGCCTCTGGACCATCCTGTTATCCATAGCAAGATAGCAGGGGGAGAGTTACAGAGGCAGCTGGCTGCGTAATTGCCCCCAACACAGAATCTTGGCACAGTGACATTAGAGCGCTCCCCCAATGTGTGGCTTACAAACTTTAGCCTGGTTTGGCCTCAAAACCTGTGGCCAAATCATTTTTCAAAGTGCAAGTTTCAGAGGAGAAAACAATCTTATAGTAGTGATAAAGGCGATAGAATACTATTCCCAAGAGAGACATTCACAGATGGTAAGGAAATTCCAGCTCCAGATTACACAGACTGAGAAGAGAGAGGATCCATAGTAAAATTGCTTTGTGTAGATTTTGGGAGAAATTTGTTAGAAGCCATCATTAAAAGCATTCGTGAGACGAATCAGGCTGTTTAGGAGCATAGCACATGTCAAAGAGTCCGCCTTTAGATGTCACTGCAACCTTACTACAGCATTTCCAAAATTTCTATGAAGGATTAGAACAGCTTGACACCAGCCCATGAACGCTGTTAGACGGTTCCTGGAGTGGTTGCACACCAGTCTTCTGCACAGAGACTATCAAGTGGCTGTCCCAGAAAAGCTGACGAGGAGAGCTCTATTCCAGCTCTAGGCTGCCTTTCATAGTCACTTTACTTAACGTAGCAACACAAAACCCAACAGGTGCAAATGAGAGGCATCCTGCTCTCACTTGGAACTGTGAAACTGTGGACAGCTCTAGGGGCACCCAGAGTGATCGACACACTCGTTCTTTCTCTGAGACACCCCCCTTTTGAAACTCACATTTCTAACTTAGGGATCTAGATTTATTTTGTTTTTTTGTTTTTGTTTGTCTTTTACATCAGGTGAAATATCTATGGGTGGACCGAGAGTTGAATAAATGGATGAGTAGATAGATAGCCAGAAAACACACTTAAGGAATAATAATACAACACTTCAAGATTCCTGCAAATCCAAATGCATAACATTTCATAAATTTTTGCAGGAGTTTCTCAGCAAAAATATTATCCAACATAAATTTAACCCCCTCCTCTCAGCCTTCTTTTTCCTAACTAAAGAAGCAAAATACTGTGACAATGAACATTTGTGCTTGAATTATTTTTCCATAGGAAGGCGTGGCCAAATGCTCACAGTTTAAGAGCCATGTAGCTAAGGAAGTCCAACTAACTATTAGACCGAAGACTAACTCTGATAACTGGCATCCACACTAAAATCTGGGGAAAAAACTGAGACAAATCAAACATCCAGTGAAAACATTACCAAATGCCTCAGAACGCAACTGCCTATACATTTCTAATCAGTATTCATTTCCTGTCCTTAAAATAAACAGAAAACAGATTTCTCCATTTTCCCTAAAATCAATCTTTTTGCAGTATCTGTCAGTTGCTTTCTCCCAATTAGTATTCTACATTCATTTATTTTCGTCGCAAGTTAATTTTTTTTTTAACGTACCTTGGCACGGGTGTTTCATTCAATTCTTGTAAATGAAATAACGGAGCAACAGTGTTCTTAAGGCCGCCAAACTTGTAACTTTGTTAATGAATTGAGATGAATCAAAGATACCTTATTAATTATTGCTTGCCTGGAAAGTTAAGCTTTGGGTTTTCACCTCACTGGGCCGGAGAACAAGATTGCCTTTGGCCATGTCCAAGGGGCTCATTAAGGCATCTCTGGGGAATAGGAAGAAATTATTAGTGAAAGGTAATGGTCAGTGCTTCTCTCAGAAACCCAGCAAGGGAAGGCAGCACTCATCTCGGAGAACTAACAAGGCTGCGGTACTGCCCCTGTGCTCAGACTGGCCTGGAATCGCCTGGAGACCACTGTGCAGTCTTTGTGATTTGGAAAGTTACCTGAAAATGCTGAATCCAATCCATAATTGATGTGTGCATGCAATTATAATCCTCCAGGTAGCTCAAAAAATGCTGCAGTTCCAAGCCTCAAGGAGTGGTAAACTTTAACATGCATGGCATAAACCAAGATATTTGGCATAATAAAAGAGGAAACTATTTTATTTCCTGCATTGGCAGCAGGAAGGTAATTGAATATATGCCTCTTTTGCTTAATGAGTGTAATTATATACAGCTTTTTGACAGCTAGTGGACTGGGGATAGGCTATAGTGTACCAAACATATTTCATCATTTATAGTGCACATTTTTCTGTAAGTACATAATTTTGATTTTACAGAAAGTGGAGAGGTCTCTTCTAAGTAAGGTGAACCATTAGGCCTGGATATTCACTCGAAAAAGAGCCATGTGCTCCTGCAAGTTTGGAAGGAATGGGGACTGGGAATTCTGGCAATGGACTCATAATGACTAGCTACTTCATTTGCTCAATCACTGTATTAAAAATATTTGCAAAACTTTCAAAATGACAGGTTCCCCCACGGTGATTCTGTAATGAGGCTGCAGAATCCATGGGCCAATGTGTTGGGTGCACCAATGAGGTCAGTCAACAGTGTTTATTGATTGCTCACTGTGGTCTGAATGCTAGGTTAGGCCAACCTGCTTGTGCAGCATGAATTGGTATTGGATGTCAATGCAAAGAAAGCCCTGAAATGTCACCGATCCCTTTTGCTGGGACTGTCACAATATGGAATATGTTTCCGAACTCAATGGACCACGTACATTGGAAAAGAGAGAAAAGGGAGGACATGGTCCCACACGTGTTGCGTTCTCACTGGCATCCCCCGTCCCCTCCCAAGGTAAGCCTCTAGAACTTCTTTACAGATGTTCCTTGTCAGTACAACAGGAGAAAAAATAAAGCATTGTTATAGATTCAAAACACAGGCAACCAAGGTTTTCTCATTATTAAGCCATGTTGCTGAATATGCACACATTTAATTAAATTAAAACTTGATGTATGTATCTTGGAAGTTGAGTTCAAAATGAAAATAAAACCTTTGAATTTAAATTCCTAAGAGTTCCAAAACAATCCTATTAGCTAATAGATGTCAAGGTAATTTTCATTTTCTAATGACTCCTATCATTAAATACTGCTGATCATTGGAAATTAATACCTATCCATGTTAGCCTAGGAAAAAAGTCTGCAGCCCAGTTGGAGAGGATAATGTTAAGTATTCTAGTAGCACATATTTTCTGGGTCATTTAAAAAGTTCCAAGTTTAGAACCTATATTTCACAAGGTAGTTAAAAAAAAAAACCAAACAAACAAAACAAGAAACCCCAGGAAAATTACTTTGATTGTTTTCCCAAAAGATCGATTACAAAATCTGAGTTTATAGACACATTTTCATAGTGAGAATTGGATTGATATCCATGCAAGCTTCTCAATTAAGGTGTGTGGGTCTTATTCTATCAGTTTGACAAGCTTAATAAAATAATAACAATAAACAGGTAATATAAGACGTGGAGGTAAAAACAATGTTGAGCTAAGTAAGATATATTCCGTAGGGAATAAAAAATGAAAACCATGTGCTTGAGTTCTGTGCTTTAAAATCTGTATTCACCAGTGATCCTGAGTTTCTTTTATTTTTATTACAACCCCTAAGGAACCTTCCTCAGTAGTTTTTTCTAACTGTTCTCTCTCCTATGAAAGTGTATTGTTGCAATATAATCTAGTATTTCTTGCAGTATTGTAGTGCTTTAGAGATTCACAAATGGTCATAAAAAATACCTAGGATTTTTCATATCCCCCTTTACCCCAAGAGTTAATCACCCCCTTGGGGACGATATTGCCCCTGTTAAGAAGTGGTGGCATCTGCTAATTCTTATCTCCAGGCCAGGTACAGATATATTTTCTGTAAGAATCTCATCCCTTTTTCCTCTTATCAATACATTATTGTTAAGTAATAAGCAGAGAAACTTTTTAAAATGTCTTCGAAGATCCTGGAAGGAGAGTGGCAAGGAGAGAAGTCAACTGGGGGCACCCTTTGCCAAGATGAGGTTCACACGGTGCAGCCCGGAGCAGATCCTGGGAACAGGCGCTACAAAATCGAGGTGGCTTATTCATTGCAGGAACCGGTGTAGGGCTGTGTGACAGCAGCCCAAATCAACAGCCACCCACCGCCATCCCAGCTGGCCACTGGACCTGCAGTCCCTTCCAAGCCAAGCAGGTGAGGAGCAGTGAGAGAGCTTCTGATGTTGCCAGCTCCCGTTTGCCACCCAACTTTTCTCCCTTCCAAAACCTCTTAGCGAGCTTCAAAGGCCTCCTTGCTTCTTGGCTTAATCCAGTGCACTGAGACCTCCAGTTCAAAGAACTCTCCTTAAACCCTCTTCTTAAACGGCTACCCAAACTTTTTTCTTTCCTTCCCACAAAGTAGCAATTACAGCTCCGTTGCGTGGCGATTGGGCTCTGCCGATCTGCTCCTGCTATTAATTAATCTTACAAAAGGGGCTCATTTCCTGGCATTCAAATTGACAAGAGACCAGAGAACAGAAAAAGCCTTTGAACCAGGGGAAGAGGTATCAGAGGAGAAAGGCCCACAGTATTTGAGGTGGAGGGCACATTTGATACTCCCTGTACATTCTGCTGATTGAATGATTTTTGTTCAGGGAGAGCTCTTTACTAATCTTTTACCTGCAAAAGCCTTAAACAGAAGGCAAGGCTGCACCAACGGAGCTACATTTTGACAGAGGAGATTTGCAGGCTGCTGTTTCCCGGTCTCAGCCTCGGGAATGCATCTTCTTGAACATTACACTTCACTTAAAAAAAGAAGGGTGTGCAGTTTACTCACACAGAAAAGCCCTTGGAAGAGGAGGAGATGAAGAGAGGCAAGAAAGCAGCGTAACAGACAAGAGATTAAAGCTTTTTATTCAGTATCTCTTTCGTATTCAAATTGTGCTAAGGGCTTGTGAAACTTAGAAGCGAGCTTGTTCAGGAGGGCTTCTAAAGTGTGTACATGGATTTCATGGGAATAGGAAAGAAGCCACAGCCCGGGTAATGAAAGAAAGATAAGATGTCCTATATAAAACAACCCAAGAGTGGCTCAATTACTTTAGCAAACCATCAAGGCGAGCTTTGAAGATTTGAGAAAACACTGTTAAAATTTAACAAAAAACTCATGTTGCAGGTTTTGTACCAATAAATGTTTGTATACTCTGTGAATTGCTTAAGCTATATTCCCCCTACATAAACATTGTTTACTTCTTTGGTTTGGGCACGGACGGAACCAAAGCATTTTGATAGTACTTGCTGTAGAAAAGGAAGGTCCTTTATCAAAATAAGTATAAAAGAGGGAAGAAATTCTTGGCATCATTTGGAATCAGAAATTCAAAAAGCCTGATGTCTTTGATTAAAAGAAAAAATAGGCTGGTGAATCTAGAAGTCTCTCACTGCAGCTTGAGGTAACACTGGGTGACTGTGTTTTAACAAAGATTTAATGCATACAATGAAATGTTTGTCCATCAAAGTCCTTTTTAGAGAAAAGGACTTATTTTACATACCTACATTTGTGAGGTTGAAAATACTTTGGTTCGACGAAAGCAAAAATTTCCACTCATGTGTGCAATAAGATAAGAAGCAGGCTTAGATATCATTCAGAGAGAAAGCTGAAGAGTTATGGCCTTAAAAATTCTTCAAACCCAAGTCACACTTAGCAGGGATTCCTATGCAATTTGCAGTGTGGCTGGGTACTTTCAGCAGAAGACAAATACTTCAAAAACATCTACTCTGTTTAAAAAAATTTTTTTTTACAATAATCAGTTGTCTCACTTGATATTCAGCCCTCCTGTGTCTTATATGCATTGGGATATTCACTCAACTTTGGAACTATTTAACTTTTCTTCCTATTTATTTTTCCTCGTGGCTTCTTCTGCTTGTGTGGATATTGACTGCTCTTTACTTTTCTGGTAAGAAATCCAATAAAACTTCAGTGCATGAAAAATTCTTGTAAAGAAATTTCAAAAAGCCTTTTTAAGAACTTAAAAAATACAAACCATAGCTCCTTAAAGTTTTGGTCAAAACAATATTAAGAACAAACTTGAACGTTAGTCTCTATATGCATTTCAAAGAGATTAATGCAGAAATTCTGATTTTTCTTAACCAAAGGTCTTTGTTTTTATAAAAATATGAGTTAAATTTTTTTTCAAGGCATCTATCAAAGGAGTCAGTGCTATAAGAACAAGAATTCTCATTGTGGTGAAATATAGTTGGTATTATGGAAATAAATTCATTGTTCACATCTATGCAAAGCAGATAGGAAATGTTTCATACTATATGTTTTGGACAATAGGATTAATTTTTTACATTCTTATAGAAAGTCTATATGATCCAGAGTCTGTAAAATTGATCTACATTTAGTTTTCTGTCTTTAACTAACAAGAAAAATAAATAAATAAAATTCAGTCTTCCAAAGCACAGCCACATTGATCAACAACCATTAACTCAAAACACAAAGGTAACAAATTTAATTTAAAAAGGAAAACAGTAGCTTTATGATAAAGATACCCTTGAGTAATTGGAAACCTTGGAAACCAGGAAGTTGCTGTGGCCCATGACCTCAGCTGATTCCGGCACAGGATTGAGGAGTCACCAGAGAGGGAGCAGGTGGCCGACTGCAGGTGGCAGGGGCCACACAGGTCCTCCACACCCGTCTCAAGACTTCTTACCAGGGGCTTAGACTGGGGCTTCACTGCTGTGATTGTGTGAGTTTTGACCTTGGCTGAATCCTTGGTCTTCCTGAGTGAGCAGAGCATGAGTGGATCTGAAGACAGATGTGGGCGATGCTGGAGGTGGGGTAGCAGGCAGGAACAATTAGAACCCTGTGCTACAAGGGCCAATTTCTGCAAAGAGTTATACTGGGTACAGAAGAAGTGAAGACCTGAAAGTGTGTGCTTTTGGGTTTACATAGGTGATGTGTAAGAAGAGGAGGTGGAAAAGAGGCTCCCAGAGACCCCCCCCCCAAAAAAAAAGAAAGAAAGAAAGAAAGAAAGAAAGAAAGAAAAAAACCTGGAGAAACACAAGAAGTAAGGTCATGATTGGTCACTCATTAATTGTCTCCTCTTTGCTTAGATCAACTTATAAAGTCTGTCTAGGTCAGGAGCCTCCACATGTCTTTGTTGACACCCATGCCAACATTAACCAGTGTTCTTATTTGTCACACACAAAAAACTTCTTAAATACACTTTTTGATGAAGATAATTATCTTTGAAAACTATTTTAGGAAAAAATTAGATGGAGAACCTTGTGGTATTTTTCTATACTTATCATATGTTATAAAGCCAGAGTATTAAATATGAAAGGTTTCTTGAAACCTTAATAACTAACAACAACTCAGCACATAGGCGTGTTATTGAGGAGGGATGCAGTGAGATCTATTCAGGACATTCAGGCCTGAGCATTATATTCTCCTTGCCAGTCTCCATAATCAATATATAATGCTGTATGATCAAAACGACTGTTGTACTCCGTGTCCAATGCAGAGGGGACGAAGAAGGAAGAAATGACTGGGTTGTACTCCAGAGCTACAGTAGCCAGAGAAGATAATAATCAGAAAGGAGCTGGAGAAGATAGGGTAATATATTTTCCCACTGAGAAATCAAGCTGTAATTAGATTGTACAGTGAATTAAGGAATTTGCAGGATCTTGTGTGCAACAATAAAATAAAATCAATTTTAAATATTACTTATCAAAGGCCCATCTTTTAGCCTATACATTTAAAGGAAACCTGGACTTAAGGAACGTGAATAATAATGCCCAAACCCAGCAGCTGTGGACCTTGAATTCTAAAAATAAGTTAATTCCCTTGGACCTTGAATTCTATAAAAGAAGTTAATTCCCTTGCTAAGAAACATAATCACGTATTTCTTTTTGCGTTGCTTAATTTCTAGCAAAAATGCTACTCCCTTTCTTGCTACCTTAACATCTCTTTTCTTCTCTCCCTCTCTCATACACCCCAATCCTCCCTCCATCTCTTACACACAGATGTACACAAGGGCAGATATATACACTACTATCTGGAAAAGAAGAGGTGCTGTACAAGTATTTTATCTATTAAATTATCTTAATATTCTTCCTGATTAGATGTAAGTGTATCAAATCTGTCCATGTATTATGCATAGAACCAAAATAGCAATGATACAATATCTTGGGACATTTCCCCAAGATACAAAAGGATTTATATTTACGAGAATTTTTATCATCTCACTGAGAAGGTAAGCGGTATGCAAAGTTCATTTGGAAAGGAAATCGCTAATTTCACTCTTTATACAGTTTGTTTTAAAAGCTAAATTATTAGTGGAATATAATGTATTTAGAATACGAAATATCTGTTGTTTGAAATTAAGAATGCATGTTTAAATCAATTGGTACGCAAAGTTGTAGACAGTCCTCCTTATTCTTAGATTCCTATGTATATAGTATAAAGGAGAAGTTGAATATTAAAGGAAGACTACAGGGGGAAGTTTCTCTTAAAATCAGAAATAACTAAATTTGATTCCTAGCAATATCAACCATAAGATTATTCCGTATAGATATTAAAGCATCCTCCATGCTTTAGAATGGAAAGTAAAGAGAAAAAATCTTACCAAAAATTTTTGTTGATGAAGTCTTAGTATTCAAAAGAAAAAAAGTTCTAATAGTCAAGTTTGATAACACAGGAAAAGAATTCCCTATTGTTCTGGAATTACAAAATGGATGGAAAAGCTACCTAGGCCTTTTACGGTTGTTAAATTGCATACCAGATTCTATTGTAAGTGTCAACATTTTTATACTTCATGGATTCATGAACCTGGATTCAGCTGGATACCATTATTTTTAAGCTTGAAATGAATTCAATTTTTTTTGGAAAATATTGCTGACAAGTTTCTAAAGCACAAATGTCAATGTGTCTCCTAACTTGAAAGAACGTTGTCTTTCCACTGCTAACCTATGGACAAGGCTGGAAATGAAAGCTTTTCATTGAAATTGATTCATAATCTGAGGACCAACAACAAAGAAAGTAAACTTGACCCTAAAGGAACATTTCAATCAAAGTCCCTAGAAATCCCCCCAGCACACCTTCTGGAATGGATGCCACCTGCAGGCAGAGCTTGAACCCTCTTTAGGTGCAGATTCCCCTTTAGCAGCTGCTCAACAGCTTTGCGCGGTATATACTCTAAAGGATGTGTCTGACCACAGGTGAGTTTCTGTTTCAACCAATTTGACTAATTAGTCAAGAGAGGCTAACGTGTTATATTTTGTCTCCTTGCCAGGTGGCTTCACTAGTGAGGTTGATTTAAATCATTTGTTCACAGAGAGGCCAACTGAAGAAAAGGCAGCAGGAATAATTCAATAGCACCTTATTATCACTCATGGCTAAGGGAATCTATCAGGGCTGAAATTTTCTTGCCAACGATGACTTCTTCTTGTCAACACACACTTTGATTTTAAACTGTGATGATCTGAAATTTCATTTCAAACCATTGTTATAACCCAGGTAAGTCATAAAGTGAGCACTATTTGAATAAAGGTAAGTAGACCTCTGATGCATTTCTTGCATGCTTGGAACTAGAGAGAGGAGAGTTTAATTTTCTATTCATTTGGTTGCTAATTTCCTAAAACAATGTCAGTTTTATACTCGGGTCCATGTACAAAATGTCTATGAATCTAGGGTCACTCAAAGATTTGGCATGGGTGAGTTAATGGTAGACACAAATAAATATGTTCAAAAATATGAGATTCCCATTACCCAGGGAAGTAACTGGGCTCAGAAATCTGTAGATCTATGTACAGGTCTATATCACATATGAGACTGAAGTTTAATATGAAGATAAACTCTTCTGCAAGTATTTTTGGCCTCTTTCATTTGCAGTAGATTCAGGATTGTATAAGAGTAACAAAGGAAATGTTAAATAAATTTATTTTGCAAAGATCTTGTATATTCTAAGATTCAGTTGGATCACATAGAAAAATTAAAATTTCATAATGCAAAATAGAAAAGGATACACTTTGAAAGCATTTGTTAAAGGGAAACAAGAAGGCTGCTTTTTACAACTTTTACTCTTTGATTGCATGTATTAATCATAAGTTGGAGACAACTCTTATAAACAGTCTTTTGTATCTAAATATAAGATGACTTCTAGTTATCAGAATGACTAAGGTTATTTTAATGATATAAAAAATCTGTTAATTTGAGATTCCAAGTTTGGTCTTCCTGAATGTTTCCAACTTTCATAAGTTTTTTTTTCATTACTAACCAAATCTGTTATGCTTTCTTAAAATTTTCTAACTGTAAAATACATTTTAATTAACCTTTAACTACATATCCTTGTGAGTCATGGAAACATGATGGGATCACTTCTTGTTTCAGAAGAGATATGAGAAAATTATAAAATAGGAATTTTTTCAAGTCACATTGTTCAAATATTTCTAACATCATTTATAAACTGTAAATCTGCATGCACCAATGCTAAATTTCCAATTTGATATAGATGATTCTGGTTTGACAAAAGTTAATTTGAAAGTTAAAAATGAGAGATCTTTCAAAGTGCTTGCAAAAGAAAACTGGGAAAAAGGAAAATGTTAAGTTATTCAATAAATTACTTAGAAGTATCACTATGGAAACCCTTGTTGTCTTTAATCCTTCAATTAGCTAACAGAGAGACCAGTCCTCACACATTCTGAGCGCCTCACCTGTGTGCTGTAAGTTTGAAGTAGGCCTTCAGCTTTTGACTGGTTACCCTTTCATTTCTGAAGTCTTCTGCAACACTGCCCATGAGCATGAAGTCCTCTGTTTGTTGACATTGGAAATCCATTCATGGATTGAAAAGTCACACCAATTCCAGAATAGGCTTTGGCTTTTTAATTAGGTTCAGTTTAATAGTAACTCTATCAATGTCTTTTGTGATAAAAGGGTATCAAAACAGCATTGTTTGATGATGAGCTCACTGCCTTTAATGTCATTCTTTACTTGTTGGGAAACATGTTTTTGTTATAGATATGTGGTTTGCTAGTTCATAATGTTGTGATTTATAAAATTTAGTTCCAGCAGAAAATTAGCTTGATAAGCCACAGCATTCATTTTCTGGTCATTAAAAAGTAGTGTTTCTTGAGAAAATACTTTTAAACACTGAGTTCAGTCACGGTATGGGTAATTATTAGATACACTAACTTGAGGGGGAAGAATGAGAGGAAGGAAAAGCAAGTATAAAGAAGAGAGAAGAAAGAGTAAAAAAGTAACCGGGAAAAATTATTTTATCTCATGAATAAGTGTAGGTTGGGGAGGAGATGAGGTTAGGTTTTCTTGGATGGCTTGCACACCTTGTTTATACTTACCCCAAAGGTGGCTGAAAGACTTGGAATGAGGCTACATTAATCCCTGTATTCCCACCTGTATTAGTCACTTTCTCATTTACATAACAAAATAAAAAAAGCCAAGGCAGGATACTTATCAATAAAAGAGGTCTATCTAGATCATAGTTGTGGAGTCTAATAATAGACAGCCCCAATGGTTCAGCTTCTGGTGAGGACCTAATGGCAGATAGCATCATGGGAGTACAGGTGGGAACACAGATCACATAGCATCACAGAAAGCCAGCCCAGGAGTGGGTCCCACCTTTCCTTCCAAGGGCACACACTTGCAATTGACTTAAAGACCACCCACTAGGCCATGCCTCCTAAAGGGTGTATATCACCTCCCAACACCCAACACATAAACCCATGGAGGACAAATAAAATGAAGATCACAGCATGACCTCTAAAGATCCAGCCTAGAGCTTACAGAGGGAAGGAAGACATTACAGGGCAGACCTTTGGCACTGTAACCCCTAAATCCCTTTCCTACCCATCAAGAACTTTATGTCTTACTATTATAAAGAATCCAATTTCATGTTTCTATTCTGAAAAATGTACACAATATATTTTATGAAAGTAGTACACATCTTGTAGTATTCAGAAGAATTAATGGGTAAATTCCTGAAAAATACATAGTTTATTACTGATGAATGGGAGAAGGTTTAACAGTATGTTCCAAAGCATGAAGATGAATACACATGTGGGAAGTCTATTGGTCAAGAAAGATCCAAGGGCAAATCTAGACAAAGGCCTAGGGCTGAGGAAAGAAAGAGGTTGGACATACAATAATAAACCAAACTGGCCCATTATTTATTTTGAAGTTAAAACTAAGCAAAGAATATTAAATCTTTATGCATATTTTGTTTTGAGTGTTAAAGTTGTATTTATCAAAGACATCTATTGAATCAATCCTTCTTCCTCCTTTTGCGATCAGTTCAGGTGAGCTACTTCATGCACAGCATTTGGTTTTCTAAACCTGGGGCTGTGTTCTACTCTACAATAATTTTGTGAGATATGCTACCTTTTTCACTTATCTTGATGTTTAAAAATTCAACAATGAGTCATTTCATCATTCATTTGTAAAGAATTTGCTTTTCTCAAAGCAGTATTGACACTGCTTTAAAATCCAACTAACTAGTTCCCTACTAAAACAAAAGGCCAATCCATCTTTTTTGGAAGTGCATGTACAGCTTTGAGGAAATATAATTGAATAACGTGACATTGCTTAGAAAGTTATTGAGGAAATTTTAGGAAGACATAGGCTGACCCACACAGGAAGAAAGATTACTCTTCGATAGTCATTTACAAAACAAAACAAATTTGATAATAAGATTTATAATTATCTTCTATCTTGGTGTTTAAAAGCATAATGTACTATTTAAGTTATATTTTATTTTTTAAAATTTGAATTATTGTCATCTAATTGCATGAAAATGTGTACATAATTTTTTAAACTGTACCTCTTTAAATATAGTAGGAATCTAAAAGTTCTAAAGCAAGAAGAAAATGAATTGTTCAAGATAATTAAGTTTGGAGTTTACTTGTATGATTTTTACATTTCAGTAAGTTGCATATTATTATAAGATCAGCAAAGTGCATAGAATGAACTGTATCTGAATATTGTGAAGTGTAGAACCCTGTGAATTTTTCCAATGGACTTAATTATAGAAACACCTGTACTGTATAAATTTGTGCTGACCCACTGTGAAATTATGTTGTGTTCAATAGGCCTTAAAATTTCTCATTTCTCACCTGTGGGTGAAGTGCTTTACCTACTATCTGCTTTAGCATCATCCACTTATACTAAAAAAAGATATATCATGTGAAGCTCTTTAAAATATTTAATATCATTCATCTTACAAGATCTAGCCTTACTAATATGTTCACCATCATTTTAAACATATTATCTGCATATTTTAGATATGACAAAAATCATGCCAAAAATCTCTAACAAAAAATAAACATTTCCATTTTTTCATAGGACTGGAAATTTTAAGTCATCATTTGGAAATCCAAGAGGTCAAAAGCTAGAAACCAAAATGCTTCCTTGATTTTTTTTAATGTTTTTAAAGAGAGAGGGAGAATGAGAGAGAGGAAAGAGAGAATCAACTTTATTATTTTCTTCATTTGGCCATTGTTTCTCTGACACTTAGTTGTGTATGTGGTGCTGGAGTTTGAACCCGGATCTTCATATGTGCCATGCAAGTGCTCCAACCACTGATACACTGCTCCAGCCCTGCTTCCTTAATTCTTAATATACATTTCAATTTGGGAGCTGGTACTGCACATGCTATCAAAGTAACTAAGGCTGGGTTTATTTCACTTGAAAATGGGATAGCACATAATCCATCATCTTGGCAGTGTCTTCAATATTAAGCACATGTGGAAGAATGATGATTATTAACTGAACTCTTCAGTTTTCACACTGATATTTGGAACTGAGTTCCTTTATGCAGGAGATTTAGATCGTGTAAGAAATGAATAGTGCAGTTTCCATAATTAAAATTTAAAGAATTTTTTTTCATTTTTCATATAAAAGCCTATAATTGATCAGTGGTTAATATAACAGAATTGCAATGAGAAAATAAGATCAGGGGTTTATCAGTTAGACAAATGCACCAAGAATATATCTATTCCAATCTTAGTTACGTGATCATCTTTCACCTTTAATCACTTGCAGAGCACATAACTGGCTCTAGTTTCCTACACGAGTCTAAGTATTCTGGAGAAATTAATTCATTGAGAGGTTTCCTGTTTAGATTGGGTTTAGAAATGGAGGAATAAATGCTTCTGTAAGTGATTTTCAGATCTGATTTTATTTTTACTTTCTCCAAATTGGGATCATTTCTGAATATTATGCACCCACAAATAGTCCACCATCTGCTAGCTTGGTACAGACCATGAGCGGCTACTTGTTACGATGAGCATAAATCAATGTGAAGCTCATACACTATAACTTATATTCAATTTATTGCTATAGACACATTTATTGGGATAGAATTTTTACAGTCTCATAATATTCTGAGAAGCTCACCATAAACTATTAACGAGAAAGGAACACTATTAATAATGAACATCCCAGAGCAGTTATTTTCAGAAAGTTTTTGACCCTGAGAATGAAATTAGTTAAAATGGGTTTGGGATAATAAACATATACCTTTAATCTGATAAAATACCTAAGAAGAAATGTATCAACCGGATATCATCATCTCAGGAACATAAATTGCATTAAGAATTTGTAGAAGTAGGCGTTTAAATATTGATACCTTTGTAATATATTATAAAATATTTATTCTCATTCCCATTTTGAGTGTGTGAAAAATTCCTGATCTTCACCCATCTAGAACAATTTGGTTTTTTAAATATCAACTTATAGATAACATTTTATTAATTTAAGTTACTAGGTTTCAATGATCTTTAGAGTATAAACTTTTAATTGCTATTATTTCAGCAGTATTTTTTTTAATATTGTCCACATCAGTTAGGTGTATTATCACTGAAGTATCACATGGTATTGCAACCTTAATAAAAGTGACTTAATTAACTTGTCAAGGCTTTATCAACTGCTGAGTAAATAGATAAGCTCCATTTCACTGCCTTTTTTTTCCATTTTGCTTATGCTGATGTTGACTGCCTAAATTACACTCATCTTTACAAACCTCTTCATTGATCTGTTACCAGAAGGCACACATGATAGTCTTTCTTCATACAATAGTTCTTTCATTGTGTTTGTTTGTTTTTGTTGGTAGGGATCAAGCCCAAGGCTTTGCACTTGCTAACTGTGCAATAGGACTATTTCAGTATTTGCACACCCATGCACATGACTTCATAAAATAACACGATGTAGACTGCCAAGGTTTCCTTTCTGCAGGACCATTTCAGGATGAATCATGTGACATTGCCAATATTTGGCCTTTTTGAATTACAAAGAATACATGAACTAGGGGTCTATGGGCTGCTGATTTATCTTCATTTTTATTTATGATTGAGCAAGAGAAAAAAAATCTGACCTGCCATAATCAAAAAAATTCACCTGGTCATTGATAACTGGCCTGACACAGGCCATGCAAAAATATCACATCGTTTCAGGCTGCAGTAGGGCCTGCAGAGTATCTTTGGTGTATATCAAACATGAATAAAAATAAAATTAGACTCTGTATTTAGTTCTCAGAGATAAAAGAATGTGCACACTATTTTACCTCTGTAAACTAAATTTTATGTCTTTAAATAGGTGCGCTCACAAATTGATTTTGAATCTACCACTTTCTAAGAAAGTAACACTTTCTAAGGAAAAACATCTAAATTAGGAATGGAGGTCTCTAAAACAGGAAAAGGAAGATGCACATCCAACTTTGACTCCTGTTCATCTGGAGTTTCCAGGTTTTATTCTCCTTGAGTTTGTACAGGAAGGCATAGACATACCTGTGTGCTCACACACTTACACGATTCATTGATGAGTATTGGAAGAGACTTACCAAGGCAACTAAAATTGCCAGATGCAAAAAAAAAAAAAAATAATTGGAGAGAAACATCAGGAAACTGCAGAAGAAACCTGGAGGCCCAAGAGATATCCCATGCCTGGTAATGACCCACTGGCACCTAAGCAGAGGTGGAAGTCCCATTCAGGACTTCCTGAAGCCTTTCTTCATGGCTTCCTGAGTTTCCCAAGCCAAGTTTGTTGAAATACCTCATGTAGTTATTTCAAACTTAGCGGTTTAGAACTACACAGATTTATTCTTTTATAGATCTAGGATCAGAGGTTGAAGTGGGTCTCGCTGGACTAAAATGAAGTTTGATCTGAACTGTGCTCTTACTGAAGATCTAAAGGATAAACTGTGTTCTCACCGTTCCTGGCTTTCTCTCATCTCTTGACCCATGACCCCTTGGTCCACTTGAGAGTTGGCAGGACAGCAGTCCAAACCTCAGTTCAGTACAGATCCTGCCTCCCTCTCCATTTTCAAGGAAACTTGTCATGATATTGGACCCACCTGGATGACCCAGGGTCACCCCTTCAAGGTCAGCTGATTAACAACTTGATCCCACCTGCAACCTTAATTTCGCCTTATCAAGCAACCAACACACTCACCACTCCTGGGTGTTAGGCTGTATTAGACATCTTTGGAGGTCGTCATTCTGCGAACCACACCTCACACACAGCCTTAGGTCAGGTCACATGAAACCCTGAAGCTGCTACGTGGGCATTTGTTTGCCAAGTGCAAGAGTTCCTTCAAACCTTAGCTCACACGATTGCTTTGTTCACAATAATCGAAGAGTTTCCAATTTCTCTCCGAGGTAATGACACATTCTGTAAAGGTGTTCAGGATTTGTCCCCAGCATTAACTGGCTGTCCATATCTTCTGTTCTCCTCCTTCCTTCGATTGCTCTCCTCAGACTGGTTTCCTAATTGTTTCTCATCATAGCAGACAACCCACTGCCTCAGGACTGTAGTACATGCTGTCTCTACTTCCTGAAACACATCCTACCCTGGTGCTCATGTGCCTCCCCAGAAAGCCCTAACTGAGATGCCAGCGTCTATGGAGGCCCTCCCAACCAGCCACCCAAACCAACATGGCGGCAGCCCTGTCCTAATCCTGTTCCCACTTTACGTTTTTGATCATGATGCTCATTACTATCCATATTTTACTGTTTACCTTTTAAAGCAAACATTATGTCCCCTAGAACATTAGTTGCATGGGGGTAGAGGTTATTGTCTCTTTTGTTCTTAGCCATATCTCCAATGCCTTGCACCCAAATATTCAACAGCATCTGCTAAGTTATTGCACTGTGGCATCTGCTGTCGTAGGGGCTGTCCATTATGCTTAAGGTCATATATACGTGTGATGATGTCCAAAAGTCATGCACATTCAATCTGCTATCTAAATGCATGCGTCTTGTAAATATTGTGCACATAATTCAACACACACCAATTTCATTCAGCTAGTGTTTGCTGAGATCCACCAAGTGAGGCACTGTATTTTTGTTTATTAGCCTATTTTTATTTTGTTGTCTTCATTGTTATTATCATCATTATTGTTATTTCTTTTGGAGGTGCTGAGGATTTAATTTGCCTACACTAGGCAGGTGCTATACCATGGATCTATGCCCCTAGCCCAAACTTATGTGTTAAGATCAATGCTCTGCATTATATGCATACATTAATATTTGCTATGGACATTGTTTGTATTACAAGCTAGCATGTGCGTATCTGTGTGTATGAAGTTTATATTTTAAACTCTGTCAAAAATTTATTTTTTATTGTGTTGGTGGCCCAAACTTCAAAAGACAATGCCATAGAGTCAGGATATGTATACTACTGTACAAATAGATATAGAGAGGAAATAATACAGTACCCTTGAACATGAACAGAGTTTGCATAGAGAAGACGGTAATTAAAAGGAGAATATTCATTTTCTATTTTTGAGCAAAATTGTCTATAATGGGAAATCATGTTTTAACATGTAAACAGAGTATCGTTCTCTAATTAGTAGCTATAATGTGATAGCATTAGCACTGCAACTTTTATAGAAAACTTTCTATGACCTTAAAATGATAGAAAATATTAGTATTATTTGATCAAATATGAATGATTATTTTTAATAATTGTAAGTGAAGTAAATTTTTAAGTTTCTTTAATGATATCGGGTTTTTTTAAGATATGAAATGTGGGTTTTTAAAGGATTACAGATAGACAATATTCAAATTCACTCAGTCAAATGCAGACACAGATATATATAAGATATCCCAACAAGGGATCAAATAGTACTTTGCATCTCTAATAAACCAAAATAAAGGAGATATTGATGTACAGATATAATCATGCTTTGACTGGAATATGGTAATTGTACTATGCATGTGGAAGTTGTAGCCTCTAGCATATAAGTTTCACTGATGTTTTGTTAAATTGCTGTTTATATATAACAGCATATATACCACAATGCTGTTAATAGAATTCACAGTATTTTTGATAAAGACTGCAAATACCTATTTCTATTATATTCTTAGTTGGGTAATTTTCAGTCTTTCGTTTGTGGCAGAAAATGTCTGAGAAGGTTTGTATTTGTTAGTTGAATTGCTAATGAAAGCAATAACAAAATAAAGATATGAGTTTCAAGTCCTAGCACCATCAATCAGGGCTCAACTGTGTCCACTCTAGTGGGACAGTGTCCTCTCACAGTGATTTACAGTGTCATACAGACTGAGATTCCTGCCTCAACTAGACAGAAGAGCTCGTTCCCTCCAACTGCAATCTAAGTGGAAAGAATGCAGATAATAAAGTGAAAACTCAATCAATAAATTCAACAATTTGAACTGTGTTATAGGTGAGGGAGATAAAATAGAAGAGTGTTAGAAATTGTGTATGAGTTCTTGGATTAGGACAATGAGGGAAGACCTCAAGCAAAAAGGGACATTTAAGGTCAAAATTCAGAAATAGCTCTTGTCAACTCCCTGTGTTGTTAGAGGAATTGGTGACATGGTATGATTTCATATGTGGAGGCCTGTCCCCACCCATGCAGTGGGGTGTGGGATCAAGGAACACCTCAGGTAAAGGTACCCTGGTTGGAAGTTTCAAATTTAACATGAACATTATGAGTATTTTGTTGTTTCTTCTTTAGCTCCAAATAACTTTGGATGTCATTGTCACTATTAGGGTGGTCAGCACTGAGCCCACCTTATATGGTAACATTTCTGTTTCTGCCAGTAGAAGTGGGAACTCCCGGAGGACAGTTAACAACATGCTCCACTCTGCTCCACAAATTTCATCTGTGATCCTCATTCAAAGGCACCATTTAGAAACATTTTCTATTGAATGTTGGCAATTACCAGCCTTTTATATTTTATTAATTTAAAAACAATTTCATGCCGGATGTGACAGTACACACCTGTAATCTCAGCAACTCTGGAGGCTGAGGCAGGAGAATTGCAAGTTCAAAGGCAGCCTGAGCAACTTAGCAAGGCCCTAAGTAACTTAGCAAGACTCTGTCTCAAAATAAAACGTAAAAGGGGCTGGGGATGTGGCTCAATGGTTAAGCGCCCCTAGTTTCAATCTCTGATACAAGAATAGGTAAATAATAAAACTAAAAACTATTTCATGCTTTTAAGGGATGAAGTTCCTGAGTTATGAACTTAGGTTTTATGTTAACCAGACTTGATGAAACATCACAAAATACTAAATTAGATCAAGTAGTACATTAGATAAAGCCATCATAAATATCTCTTGCTATGCAGGATAAAGAAACTTGCATTTTCAGTGCTGTTAGGTATAGTAACTGCAAAAGAGAGAATGCATTTCCTTAGCATTCAATGTTCAACACCCGAAGCTGTTGGAAAATCTGGTGCAGACTTTATTTTTTTAGATTTCCCATTTGAGCGCACCACAATGGATAAAGGAGGAGCAGACAGTCTGACATGCTATTTATCCGGCAATAAAATTATCATAATTAGAGAAAGTGAGATATTTTGGTATTTAAAAGAGCTTATTAGTTCTTTGAATAATATTTATAAACAAATATTTGCATTTAAAATATATATAATTATATGAAGCATAATCGAAGAAACTAGTTTTAGGGTTGTAAATTAATGGTTATTTATAGTTGCCACGGAATTGATAGGGATTCTAGATATTAAAAAAAGTGTCTGTTTATATCTGAGTCATATTCACTCCCATGGGGGCATGAGAGGTATTTAAGGCTTCACACAGATGTTTTAGTTTTAATTTATGTGGAGTGTGAGGAACTAGTGACATGTACATGAACAATATGGAAGATGAAGCCATTGTTAAGCCTTAAAAATGAACCCATGCACAATACCGGCAAGGGTTGTTGGAAATATTCTATATTTGCATATGACAACCCAGCTGTGAATATACAGAGTTGATGAATGAATGTCACTGTTGAATTTAGCCTGTTAATAAAGATGCTGCCCATCACAATTCTATACAACCTTGATATTGAAATAAATTCCAAGTTCTGTGGATAAGGATTTTCAGAATTATTTGCATGGGATTTTTTCTTAAAATTTTACACTTAATTTTTAAAATTAATACATTTTATTTATTTATTTTTTGATTCCAGGGATTGAACCCAAGGGTGCTTAACCACTGAGCCACATCCCAGCCCTAGATTTTCCTCTTAAGGGTAGTTGTAGAATTACAGAAAAATCAAGGGCACATTATGAAAAATTCTTCCTCTCCAATCTGTAGATAGTTCCTGTATCATTCACATCTTGATGAGCCAATATTGATTCATTATTCTTTTTTTTTTTTTTTTTTTTTTTTTTTTAGGGCTGAGGACCAAACTCAGGGCCTTGCACGTGCTAGGTGATTGCTCTGCCACTGAGCTAAATCCTCAACCCCTTGATTCATTATTCTTAACTAAAGTTCATAGCTTCTAATTAGGTTCACTCCCTGTGTTGCATCTCACTGTGGGTTTTTACAGACACGTAGTATCATGAAGTCATGCATCCATCATTGGTATCATTCAAGATACCACCTGAGAAGTTCTCTGTTCTCCACCTATTCACTCTTTCCTTCCTCCCCCAAACCACTTGCACACATGGATCACTTTGCAGTCACTACTTTTCCTGAAAGTGATACTGTTGGAATCCTACAGATAGACTTGTTTAGTTTAACATGATGCATTTAAATTTTCTCCATGTCCTTTTGTGGTTCAATATTTTGCTTATTTTTACTGCTGAATGACATTCCATTGAATGGTTCTATTACAGCTTAGTTACGTATTCACCCATTGAAGGACACCATGGTTGCTTCCTAATTTGGGCATTTCTAAGTCACACTCTTATAAAAATTCCCATGTATGTTTTTTTTTTTAATAAAGAGAGAAGGACAGTGAGAGAGACAGAGAAAGAGAGAAACAACTTTATTTATTTTTTCACATGGCCTTCATTGCTCCAACACTCAGTTGCATACGTGGTGCTGGGGTTTGAACCCGGGTCCTCGTGCTTGCCAGGCAAGCGCTGAAACCGCTGAGCCCCCTCCCATGTAGGTTTCTATGTGGACATAAAATCCATTTGTACATTTGAACTCATTTAGAGAAATAGCAAGGAATGTGATAGCTGAGTGGTGTGGTAAGGCTATATTTAACTTTATAACAAATTTCTAAGCTATATTCCAAAATGATGTGTACCATTTTGAATTCCCATCAGCAATAAATGAGAGTTCCTATTGCTCCACATCCTTGTCAGCATCTGGTTTTGCACCTGCATGAAGCTTCAGCATTATACTGGAAGGATAGCGATAGCTCATTGTTGCCTTTTGCGATTCTGAAATGACATATGATGTTGCTCATCTTTTCATATTCATATTTGCCATCTGTATGTCTTTAATGAAGTTTCTATTCAGATATTTTTCCATGCTGATATTGGGTTGCTTATTTCCTAATTGTTTAGATTTAAAAGTTTTTTGTATATTTTTTGATATCTATTCTCTACAAGATAAATCTTTTGCAAATATTTTGTCCTATCTATAACTTATCTTTCTTACCTTCCGCATTGTGCTGTAGAGCAAATATTAAAATTGCTAATGAAACACACATTATCATTTATTTGCTTCCACAAATTCTGTCTTTTGTGTTGGATCTGAAAAGTTATCAATATATCCCTTTTTCATAGATTTCCCCCATGTTATATTCTAGAAAATGTATAATTTTGCATTTTACCATTAATACAATGATCCATTTCAATTGATTCTTATGAAAGGTATGAGGTTTATGAATTTTTTGGCATGTGGAAGTTGTATTATTCCCACATATTTTTTCAAAAGATTGCTCATTTTCCACTGAAGATTACTTTTTCTCCGTTGTGCCTGTGGACTTATTTCTCAGCTTTCTGTCCCTTTTCATTGGTCTTCCTCTATTCTTCCACTAACATCAAACTGTTGTGATTATTGATTATGATTATTTATAGTAAGTCTTTGTGATTTTTATTGAGTATTCTACATCTTTTGTTATTTTGTATGAATTTTAGAATCAATAGGTTGATATGTACAAAATAACTTGCTGAAATTTTGACTTATATTGTGTTGAATCTGTAGATTAAATTGGAAAAAAATAACAACTGCATCTCATTGTCTTATTTTCCATGACTATGAGATTTTTTTCCACTTATTTTTATCTTTGAATTCTTTCATTAGAGATTTGTGGTTTCACTAGTACAGATTTTGTAATACTTATATTTACAGCTATGTATTTCAACTTTTTGTGTTATTGTAAATGGTGTATCTTAAATTTCAAGTTCCATCTGCTCACTGCTGGTATAATGAAAAGAAATTTATTTTTGCATATTTAAATTGTTTTGAACACATTTCTGTATGTTTTACATAAACAGCTACATTATCTGTGAAAAAGATAATTTTACTCTTTTCTTCCTGATCTGAATACCTCTTATTTCCTTTTCTTGCCTTATTGCATTGATTAGGACACCTACAAAAATACTGAATAGGAGCAGCAAGACAGAGAAACTTTACAGCACTCCCAGTCTTAGGGGAAACCATCCATTTTTCACTATTGTATATGATAGTAGCTGTAGGTCTTACGTATATATTCTTTATCATCTTGAGGAAGAACCAGCTTTTGTGTTCATTGGTTTTTCTTTGTTGATTTCCTATTTTCAGTTTCATTCATTCCTGCTCTAATTCATATTTTTTCTTTTTTTCTGCTTATATTCAATTAAATTTACACTTCTTTTTTCCAGTTTCCTAATATGGAATCTTGGCTTATTAATTTTAGATTTTAATTTTTTTCAGCATGTGCTTTTGATGCTATAAATTTCCTCTCAGCACTACTTTCAATGTATCCCATACATTATGGTAGGTTGTATTTTCACATTCACTTAGTTCAAAATGTTTTAAAATTTCTTTGAGAATTTGTCCTCTTCATTCTCTCAATCTTCTCCTTCTGGTGTTTCCACTGTACATATATTACAGCTTTATGATTTTCCCACAGTTCTAGAATGTTCTGCTCCTCATAGTTGCTTTTGTTGCATTAAATTAATATTTCTCTTTGGTTTTTCTGTTTGGGAAGTTTTTTTGGAAGTATCAATGCAACTCATTGATTCTTTCCATAGTATATCCAATGTACCAATAAGTCCATCAAAGACATCCCATTTGTTTTTGATTTCCGGAATTTTCTTTTGATTTTTTAAGTTTCCATCTCCTTGTGGACATTAATCATCTGCTCCTGCATGTTGTTTACTCTTTCCCATCCAGCCCTTGTCATATTAATCATACCTGATTTAAATTCTGAATGTGATAGTTCCAACATTTATGTCTGAGTCTGGTGCTAGTATATTCCTTGCTTCTTCAGGTTGTACTATTTTTCCTTTTATCATAGCTTATATATATTTTTTTAAAAGATGATGTATCAAGTAAAAAGAAATTGAGGTAAACGGGTCTTTAGTGTGAAGTTATTTGTTTATCTGACTAGTTGTTTGCTGTGTTTAAAATTTGCTATAGCTATTGATGTCAGAGCTTACAATTTCCTCTAACATCCTTCCTTGTTCCTCTCTTGCCGTCCTTGCATTTCCCTATAGACTCTCTTAGATTAAAATCTGAGACATGCTGTCTGTCTTCTGTGTTATGAAACAGGAGCCCTACTGTGGTAGTGGTAAGAGAATAAGGAGACAAAGCATTTTAGAATATTGTGATTGGCTTTTTAGTTAAACTCTGTTCCTAGTCTGTGACCTGTATCAGTAATTCTAGGTTTCTCCATTCTACTCCCAACACAACTTTGTCCCTGAAACATGTGTGTTAGAACTTTTTCCCACAGTATGATGATATTTAAAAATAGGACTTTTGGGAAGTATTAGGCTTAGAGGAGGTGTGAATCTTCATGATAACACTAGTGCCCTTATAAGTAAAAAGCTGGAAATCTTGGTAAGCAAGAACAAAATGAGGAGGTGATTGCCTGCAAATCAAAAAGAAGACCCTCATAGAGCCCACATTGCAAGTCGCCTTTGTAGACTTTTAACCTCCTAATCTGTGAGAAAACAAATTTCTGTTGTTTAACGCTTTCTCATCTCTGGTATTTTATGACAGCCTGAACTGGGTGGCACAGGAAGTCTGAAGCAAGCTGAGATGGGATATTTCATTTCCCTTCCTTCAGGTTGCTTAGCCCCTTGTAAAACCCATGTCCATTAGGATCAGGTAAAAAAGTTTCCCAAGAGGTAAGCCTTTAGGTAAACAGAAGGATCCAGACATCTTCCAAAAAGGTAACTTTTTCCCCTCCTGCTACCTAAATCAGGAAAGAAAATTTTTTTTCTCTAATCTTCACTCTTAGAAATATTTGGGGTTCCTGGAGCCCCAAATATGTTCCTCATGGGGCTATTCCAAGGCAGTTTGATTTCTCAAGCTTGTTTATACCCTGGTGAGTGAATTGCCCTGCAAATGTTTTTTCCATACTGATGGCTCCCTCATGGCTTCTAACCCTTTGAAACCACGAGTCTCTATGTTCCCTTGATCCAGTCCTCAGAGAGCAGTTGTCCTTGTGAGCTCCTTGTGAGCTCCTTCTACTTTTTCTTATTATGATGCCAATAGTAATGAATTTCAAGCTTTTTCATATATTAAGCTGCAAACCAGAAATCCCTCTGTAAATAATTTTTAATATTTTTGTGTTATTGGAACATCATACAATAAATCCAAGATCACAATTTCCAAAAACTTACTAGTCCACGGTACAACTACATGTATTCTTCGCAAAGTGAAATGGAAATCTGAGAAAACGATTTTGAAAATACAGGAAACACAATCCTAGCTATCTAAACATATATGTTGTTAACTTGACAAGTTTGCCCTGTTTCTGTACTTGTTTTATAACTTTGGCCCAAAGTAGCCTCTGTATGTAGCAAACCACAAACTAAATTATTATGTAAACAAAGTGCAAACGAATGTAAAACATGATTTTTTTGTGTGTGTTGAAATTTTTTTTATTAGAAGTATATAGAGATACAATTGAGGGGGAAATATTATCAAACCAACAGTAATCAAAATATATATACTTTGTTATCCAGGGGTAATGCCAAAACATGGATGACCGCCTTGGGTTTCACCTGTTGCAGTTTCCCCCGGAAGAACTCATGCGTTAAAATGGGTGTCTTGTGGAGGAATGACATTGGTTCTGGGATGGTTCCCCAATCTTCTCAGTCTCCAGTCTCCTATGAGTTCTTCATTCACCCTTCCCTTCCCCCTCCCCCTCCCTGTGCCTCCAAGTGTCCTAGGGAGCCATCCCCCTATTACTCCGAGAGTCATTCAATTTGAAGTATTTAAAACGTGATTTTTAATCAGTGGCTGAGTCCCAGCCAATCTCAGCAGTAGAGTTTCAACCAATCACTTGCTGCACACTGACCACAGAGCACCCAAATAGGACAAATGCTGACTTCAGCCAATCAGGTGATTCCCTTACTTCACTTCTTTTCTGTGGCTGTAACTATGACCTGGTCATGCAGGGAAGTGTGGCACTGGAAAAAACTTGGGTCTGGAATGCAATCAGGTGCTGGAAATCCTTTCTTATTCAAATAAGAACTGTTAAATTTAACTTGTCTGGATTTTTCTTTAATGATATACAACCAGAAACAGACCTTGAAGACTTCAGTACAAGAATTTTTACTTTAAATGTCTTTATATGAAAAACGAATTAATAGAAAAGTATTGTAGGGGCTAAATAGTTCACTTGTTATTGTTTGTGCCAGGGATTGAATCCAAGGACACTTAACCACTGAGCCACATCCCCAGCCCTTTTTATTTATTTATTTATTCATTTTATTTTGAGACAGGGTCTTGCTAAGTTACTAAGGATGGCTTTGAACTTGCAATCCTCCTGCCTCAGCCACCAGAATCACTGGGATTACAGGTGTGCACCACCTTGCCTGGCTAATCATTACCATATTCATACGGAGCATATGGAGGAGAAGCTGAGAATACTGACCTTTATTCTTTTTTTCTCTTTTTTTAAGTGAGAGGGACAGTGCGAGAGAGAGAAAGAATTAATTTTTATTTAGTTTTTCATGTGACTTTGGTTGCTCTGGCACTTCGTTGTGTACCTGGTACTGGGGTTCAAACTCATGTCCACCCGCATGACAGGCAAGCACCTTAACCCGGAGCCACCTCCAGCCCCTGACCTTGATTCTGAACCTGAGTTTTTTTTTTCCCCCGAATTAGGAAGTAATTTCCCGAATTAGAGAAGTAAACATCTCTCTCTCTCTCTCTCTCTCTCTCTCTCTCTGTCAAGTCATTTTGACCATTGTCTAGAGCAAAAGAGAAATGAAGAACTAGGAATCCAGGATGCTGGTGAATTTGCCATGGAAATTTATTTTTTCCCAATCCAGTAAAACCGAAAGGGAAGATATTTCTCAGTACCATGGAATTATGTGAGAAAAATCTCAGCAGTGAGTTCTGTTACTTCAGAGAATCAGAAGGAAGCAAAATCATGTTTTAGACCTCAATTTTGAAAACATGGACTGAAAAACTGTGGTCAATCACATAATCTGTTAGGCATATATTTATAAGATCTGTGTTGATGCGTCTTAGTAGATGTCAATGCTTAATCCTTATATTTTTCCTCACTGTGATGCACTGTATGAGGGAAACAAAGGAGGTGATAATGGTAATCAGGAGTGGCATATTATTGTCCTGTAAAATAGGCCACATAGGTTTCTAGACACACAAGTGTGAAACACAGAAACTGTCTGAACCTGAAACCACGATTTACTTTGTACAATTAATAAAAAGCAAGCTGGATAAAAATAACTGCAAATACGGAGAAAAAATGAGTTTAATGTGAAATCTAGACAGATGGCTAGGTAAGTGCAGCTGAAAAATTGCACAGTTACATCCTTAATTGTGCATGTTTTTATAAAACAAAAGTTACAGTTCAAACGTGAGCATTTGTTTTTATTTTTCCAAATGATCATGTCCAGGACACTGTATAAAGTCAAAGTAACTAAGATTAATGCATGAACCTAACTCAGTGTGATAGGGACTTCCTGCTGGCATTTATGGATTGGTTTAAATGAGTTATAAAGCAAACATCTATTATTTTTATTAGTTGATCGAATGAATCATATTTGCAAATGCTCATAATCAACATGAGCTTAACAGAAATTGTGTCACTAAAATTAAAGTATATGCTCAAGCCTAAAATCATTTCTAGTATTAATGTGAGTAAGAAGTTATTGAATCTAAACTTCACTCTTATGAATAGATGAATAAAAGTCAATACAATATTTAATAATCTATATTTATTGAGTTTTCTGTTGAAGTACTTATAACAATGAGAACGTGAAAATAATATGAGAGATTAATTAAATGGCTATGTGGGAGAGAGGTAAGATACCTGTGGATGCTCTGGCTTCTTTGTGTTCCTATTTCTGTGTTAACCCCTGGGGAATTTCGCACCAGCCATTTTCATTTCTCTCTCTGAATCTTTGTTTTCCTGTCTTTAAAGTGAACTAGTTAAATGAGAGCCTTGAAGTTTTGTCTGATTGAAAGTCTATCTGAATCCTTGAGGTTGCTAAAGACCGCAGTGGGCTTCTTATCTTCTTGACTATGCATAGACAGGTTAAATGCGCACTAGTCATAGTGGGCTTGAAAAATGCTTTCTGCTGAGGTTTACCAGTTACTAAGGGGCTACCATGTCATTACTTCCAACCTTAGGTATAGAATATATACTAATATCTCAAAAGTTCATTTCCAAATAGGAATTTCATTTGAAATAAAGTTAAAGGTTTTTTCAACTTATGAACTCATATAATCTTTGTTTTTTTTTTTGTTTTTTTTTAATTTCTTTTTTTTTAATTTTTGAACAACCTTACAAGATTTTATATCTTGTAAAATGTGTATATATTCTGGATATTGCAATTATCCCCAGGAGTGCCCCCCCCCAATTACCCTCCCTTATCCCTCCCTTCCCCTTCCCACTATAACTCTAAAAGAAGTATTAGATTGTAAAGCATTACATCTTATCTGGATTTAACTCATGCTACTAGACCAACTTTGTTTTTTACTTATCCCTCTACAATCATTATTAGGTGTAGTTATATTTCATAGGGCCTTTTTTTAAAATGGAAAGCTTTCTCCTCATGGGTTTTACTATATATCCTCACTGATATCATAGTCTCATGCACACCAGCAGGGAAGGACATCATTGATATACAAATCTGTAAGTGGATTCTATAATAAAAATTGAAATGATAATAGTTAACATTCCCTGAACAGAGGCCATGTGCCAAACCCTCTTTGGAGTTTGCATTATGTGAGTAGCAACTCACTTAATGCTCCTAACAATTCTGTGATATCTGGTAAATTATTTTCCCCATTTTACAAGAGAGCAATGAAACTAATTAAGTTCTAAGAAGTATCCATCTTGTAAATTGCGGAAGCAGGCTTTGAACTGGTTCAGGAGTCCATAATTCCAGCCATTATATTTCCTGTCTCTGTATGCAATCTAAATGCTCTGAGTTCCAACATAATCCTGAAATTATCAGTTGGAATAAACCTTATGTGAAGGCTATAAGAAGGCTGAAAAGATGTTCATTAGCTGGAGTCAAAATTGCAATGACAACAATATTTGAAATGGGTAGAACTCATATTATGGAATAAGAACCGTTTCCTAAACAATTACCTTAAGGATAATTATATAGATGCTAAACTGAAAATTATAGACATTGCTTTCTTGAAGTTCAGGTGAAAATTCCTAGTGAAAGTCTTAGATTTTTCTACAAATCATTGGTGAGTCTTAGCTAACGGCAACCACATGAACTATCTCTTGTCTTTTTAGAATGCACACAAACTTGGGTGATGTTTTTGTGCAACTTGACAAATATTTAGGTGTTATGATAATTACTATCAAAATGGTCACTTGCGAGTGCAGGTGCATGTATAATAATCATGTAGAATCCTGCATCCTGCAGACAGCAAGGTATTGTGGTTTATAAGTTAATTTTGGAATCCTTAGGCTCGTTCTGTATAATTCTTCTGAGTTCTGTCTTAAGGTGGAATCCCCACACTGTAAATGTCTGACATTCTTCTATTTGTTATTTAATTTTTCCAAACACCAAAGGGACCCCTTTATTATCACATATATTTTGCAAACATTGGCCATAGTCATTCACTTAATGATTCTCTCACTTCCTTCTTTGTGACTTTCCTCTGACTCATCCCTCCCTAATTGGCTTCGTGATAAGAATAAAAGTTTTACACCCCCTGCGTTTTTGATAAAAATTACACTGTTTTATCCAATAAATATTTTCTAAGCAAATATGATACTCTAAGCTCTTTCAAGATGGGCATGACTTAAAGATTATGTGACTCAAGCAATTTGGGCTGTATTTCCCACCAAGTATTAGTTGTTATTTTTATTTCCTTTGATATTTAATCATTTCATTCCTGATATGTGTGAATTGCAATATAATAATAAAGACCATTGGTGGATATAATAGGATAAATAGGATCTCATTAAATTATTTATAGCATATTAGCAATAGGCTTACTGAGAAAGTACATAATTTTAGTAGAAGTATTTTTCCACATTTTTAAATGGTGCATTACCATTTGATGGGGTTCATTGTTACATATTCGTATATGCACGCAATATAACAATATAATATAGCCAAAATCATCACCACTCACCACTCCCTCCCCACCTCCCACCCCTTGGTCCCTTTTCTCTACTTATCTCCCTTTGATTTCTAAGCCATTCACCTCATCTTGGTTTTCCTTTACCCTCTCTAGCTTCCACATATGAGAGAAAGCATATGACCCTTAACCTTCTGAATTTGACTTATTTCACTTAACATGGTGGTCTCCAGTTCCATCAAAGTTCCTGCAAATGCCATAGTTTCGTTTTTCTTTATGTTTGAATAAGACTCCATTGTATGTATATGTATGTATATATATCTACATATCTATATATATCTATATCTATCTCTCTCTCTCTCTCTCTCTCTCTCTCTATATATATATATATATATATATATATATATACCACAGTTTCTTTATGCACTCATCCATTGATGGACACCTAGGCTAGTTCCATAGTTCCATAGTTTGGCTTTTGTGAATTGTGTGACTATAAACATGGGTATGTGTGTATCACTGCAGCATGATGACTCTAATTCTTCCAGTTACATACTGAGGAGTAGAATAGGGTGGCTCCATGCCTTGTGTTGCAGAATCATTTTTGAAAAATGTAACCCACCAAAACTCAATATTTAATGAAGTGTATAGCATCTTATTGGAACCTTAATTACTGTCATTTTAGTATCTTAGTTCAAAATAAATGATTATTTTTAGGTTTTTTGTTTGTTTGTTTTGCTTTCCAGAAATGTGTTGTTTTAGTGGAAGGGCTGATCTTGAGGCAACTTTGAAACTCAGGATTTCTTCTATGTTCTTATACTGGGAATTGTGTCAGTATATTTTATAGACAGTGCTCAGTATCAGTTTAGCATATCTTGTGTGATTTGTGAGGAAGCACATAGAATCTTTAGAATGCACACCAGGATAAATTAAACCCAAGGGAAAGAAATCTAATATGAGCATGACCACAAGTGAAGAATGAAAAAACACCAGAACATTCCAATGCATGGTCTTTTCTTGATGGTTGAGGACATTTTGGAATGAGACCATCCCATGAAAAAGACAAAGAGTAGTTTTGCAAAGTCCTGCTAGACTTTGTTGATGTTCTGGTGTTGGAATCAGACTGAAAACAAGAATACAAACATCTGTTGCACGACTCTCAAAATAAAGAGTGTTACTTATAAAAAATCGGTTTTCTCTTGCCACTTACAATTTTGCTTTTGAGTCAGAGATGTTTATTCTTGGATGATGATTTCTGAGGAACTCTCAGAACATTCTGGAATGTTACTAAAGTTGTGGTTCCTTTTCCAGATTTGACATCAATAGATTTTACATATTATTGTTATTATTTTAAATTTAAATAGAAGATATTGAACAGAAAATATTCTAATACAAAAGCAACTGTAAACCATCACTGAGTGATATATTTAGTAAGAAAACCTACGCAAGATGAAAGCTGTGTGGTTGTGTGTGTGTGTGTGTGTACACTCATTGCTTGTTATCTGAGGAAGATTGATTCCATGACAGTCCCTGCTGTGGATGCCAAAATCCAAGAATGCTCAAGCTCATATAAAATGTATTATATTTGTAGAGAACCTGTACAAGACTTAAAAAAAATCTCAGCATTAATTATAATAGCAAAAACAATGCAAATGCTGTATAGATAGTTGTTATAATGAGTTATTTAAGGAATAAGTACAGAAACTAGAGATCTGTACATGTTCAGTACAAATCCACATGGTTTGGGATATTTTTAAAACCTTAGTTGGTTGGACCTGAAGATGCAGAAGTCCATCTATATGCTATATGTAAATTATTTTTATACATTGTTCCTGAACAATAAATATCAGCTCAAAAGAAGTTTGCTCTCTGTCACTTACAAAGCACTTCAAATCCCACCTACCTCGCTCGACTAGCTCACTGACACCCCTTCAGTGGTCTTTATAGATTCTCACTGTATCCCTGATCTTCCATTGGCAGCTTGGAGGCTTGGAGTTGGGAATGAGAAAACTCATTGAGAAAAGGGAAATGTAAATAAGCAGAGGAAAATGAATGGAGGAGAGCTGGAAAGGGAAAGTATTGGGGGAGCAGGATAATTTTGTTCAGAAATTGCATGTAGACTTTAAAAAGCCAAAAGATCTTTCTTTAGATATTAATTTCCCTTCCTTTTGTATTTATAAAAAGGAGTAAAGAAAATTGTATGACATGCTAGGAGTAGCTAAGAAAGACTGTAATCCAAAGGCTCTATATTATATTCATTGATGCATTTATTTAATTCTTTTAAATATAAACATAAGTCATTGCCACAGACAATAAAAATTGTACCTAGTTGTTCAATGTATTAAATGACCTGTTTTAAATAAAACATCTTTGATCACCCAGTGATTGGAAACAAAAGATGAAAGGGAAAGCATTTGTGGCCTTGGAATTTTCAAAGAATCACTGTGTCATTTCTTTTCATAAAATGCATTAATTTGGGGAAATTACAAATGATTTCTGAAAAGCCACTCCATCAAAATGTGGAGAGACATGTGCCACAGAAGACAAAAAGATCAAGCTGAATACAATGCGGGTTGAAAGAGTCCCATGATCTTATTAATAATGAAAAGATGCAAAGTTATGATCATCTGAAATTTATTCTAACCTGAAATGCTGGAATTAATTTATGACAAATTTCATTCTTACAACTTTAAAGAATACTTTAAAGCACAGCCTTCTTCTCTTTCCTCTCCTGCTAAAAATATAAAGTCAGACTTGAATCAGCAATAGAGTGATATGCATATTAGCTTTCACTTGGAATTAGGTTTCAGACCACTTTAGGACTGTTTCTAAAGATTTTTAAAACAAGTTTCCCTGAATTGCCACATGTTGTATCTTTAAATAGAATCGCACCACACAGCAATTCCTCTTGTTCTCCCTGGGCATGGATCACACCTAATGAGAAGCATCATAACTCACACCTATTCAGTGTTCTAGTGTCAGGCACTATTATATAACCAACCATTGAGTGTTTGAGTTCACCCAGTGTCACAAAAATCCTCTGTCACAGGTTCCTGGTGCCAAACTTATTTTGCCAATAAAAACACTGTGGCTCAAAACTGATCATTTCATGTATGGTGAATAGAAAATTAAGTGAAGATGTTGTCCTAGACACCAAGGTCTGTGATTGTAGAGATCACAGTGATCAACACAAAGCAATTATTCAATTTTACTGTTCACCTAATGGGGATGTCATATACAATAGCCGGTGTACTTCCCAGAATGGACTTTGACCCACCAATCCCTTCTAACTGTGTAGATGGAATATCTTAGTAAAGGTTCAAGTCGAGTTAAATGAATGGAACAGGTCTGTACCTTGTTCCTGCTAACCACTTAGTTATCTGCAAGATGGACACTATTTTGAAGAACAATGATGGTTCCACTAAGGCCAAAAGTTGAGAGACAAGGGTAATGTCTACTGTTCACTTTCCTTCCTTTGCTACCTCGGGAAATGGTCCAAAATGCTCAACAGGGTCCTCTCTTACTTAAATTATGTTGACCTGAATTATCTGTCAGAATGATTATGCCGCAAACAACTTTTATTGTGGCTTTAAAACTTCCGTGGCCCTGGATTCCACTTCTAGCTTGTGGTGTTCAGGTGACTTCTTTTCCAACTCATTTATCTGAGAGGTAAGAATGGCTAACAGAAGGACGATCCCAGCCCAGCTTTTAAAGGATTAGGAATGGTGAACTGCGAAGCCAGACACTGGGTCCTGGGAAGTGCCATGCACATGTGAGAATCATGGGAGGCTGAAAGGTTCAATGAGGTCAACACCTTCTCTATAACTTTCCATAATTTCTCCTTAAAGGAGATGCAAAATCTATAACTATAATGCATAGAGCAATGAGATTCCATAACATCAGAATCACGAAAGTATGCAGGCTCGGAAAAGTTGCTGCTTTCCTTTCATTCTCAAATACAGGCAAATGCAAATTCTACTTTGTCATAATGCCACATTTTAAGTGAAAAATGTCACTAGTGTTTTCGTGTAAGCTGAATATTTTTTTAAAAATACATTAAAAGATGAAAAAATGCTTTTGCTAAAGGTTTTTGTTTTGCTTTTAAGGTGTATGATAGAAAAGAAAAGTAACATATCAGGATAAACATCAAAAGCAATATATTCTCTTCAGGACAAAGGTCCCTACTGGACTTTTCCTCTAATTACATTCTAATTACTTTCACATGGAGGAACGCTAACTCGGACATGAGTGGGTGAGTGAGAATTCCATTAGCATTGGAATCCAGCTTTCTCTTATTTCT
Source organism: Aplodontia rufa (assembly GCA_004027875.1). Lineage (NCBI taxonomy): Eukaryota > Metazoa > Chordata > Mammalia > Rodentia > Aplodontiidae > Aplodontia > Aplodontia rufa. Next base: position 46,536 of record PVKS010006100.1, read on the forward strand.
TTTTCTTTGTCCTTTGATTGATCACCTTGGCTTGCCTGGAAAGAAAAAGAAACAGAAAGAAAAGGAAGGATGGAAGGAAGTAAAGAAGGAAAGAAGAGGGAGAGGAGGAGGAGAGGGAAGGGGACCGGAGGGAAGGGACTGTCATCATGCATCATATTATGAAAGTTAAGATGTTTATTACAATGAAGATCAGAATTTCTCTGATAATAAACAGCATTGGGATGGGCAAAACCTCATCCACATTTTTAAAGGCTTCTTTGGTATACTATTATTTTAAAAGTTGAAGAAGAAATGGCTAAATCTTTCAGTTTCCATAGTATCTGCAAAGTACCTTTCACATACTGAATTTCTAAGAAACATGCTTTGGATCACTGAATTAGTCAAGGTAGACTCAGTTATTGACTATATATAGAGACCATGAAGTCTTTAAGGTCTTCAGAAAATTGCATGACATATGAATTTGGAAATGTCACTCAGCCACTTGCTACGATAGGGCAACTAGCACTGAAGAATTGTATATGATAGCATATTTCATACCATTGCAAGTCAGCCTGGAGGAGGAACACATAGTATCTAGAGCACTATTTTTCATTTTTCCATATATGTAAGTATTGTTTGTGTGCAATTTTAGATTTTAGATATTAAGCTTTACAATGATAGTACAATATATAAGTATAGAAAGATTCCCATCTACTCCACACCAAGTTTCCCCTATTGTAAATATTTCATATTAGCAATGGTCCATTTTATTTTTTGCCTTTTTATTTTATTTTATAATTAAAGAGTAAAGAGTCATGTTTTACCACTTCAAGGCCTAAAATCCACATGCCCATATGAAATTATTTGGAAATCCTTCACAGAAGAACTGTTCATTCAAATACTTCTATTTATCAGCATAGCATAAATATTTATCATAGATACTTACGCTATAATTTCAGGGTTATAATCTATGCAAATTTATTTATTTGTGCAAATAATTTTGTATGAATTCCTTGGGATTCTGTGTATAATAATGTTACCTGCAAACGAAGGGATTTCTTCCTTTTCAATCTGAGCATTGGTTATTTCTCTTTCTTATCTTATTTGCACTACCTTGGTACCAAGTCCATAAGAAGTGGGAAGAGAGGATATCATTGGTTTGTTCCTGATCTTAATAGCAATGAAGCTAGTGTTTTACCATTAGGTATGATGTTATCTGTGGGTTTTAAGATGCCAGGTTGAAGAAGTTCCATTATATTCCTGTTTGCTGAGAATTATCGTAGGTAGGTGTTGGGTTTTGTCAAAGCCTTTTATATTTCTATTAAAATGATTATTTCATTTATCTTCTTTAGATTGTTGATTTTTTAAAGAGAGACAGTGAGAGAGAAAGAGAAAGAGGGAATCAAGTTTAATTTTTTTTTTTCAAATGGTTTTTGCTTTTCAGACACTTAGTTGTGTATGTAGTGCTGGAGTTCAAATGCTATCCTTATACATGCCAGGTAAGCACTCTACCTGAGCCACTGCTCCATTCCCTAGACAGTTGATTTTATTTTTAAGGAGAGAGGGACAGTGAGAGAGAGAGAGAGAGAAACAATTTTTTTTTAATTTAGTTTTTCATGTGGCTTTCTTTGCTCCAAGACTTCATTGTATACGTGGTGCTGGGGTTTGAACTTGCTTACTTGTGCATGCCAGGCAAGCGCCATAACCACTGAGCAACGGCTTCAGCCCCTAGACCGTTGATTTTTGAATGTGATCCAGTCCTGCATATTTGGAATACAACATGTGGGCATGTGCTATATAAATTTTAAAATACATTATTAGATTAAATTTCTTTAATTCTGTTAATGATTTTTACATCTCTCCTGTTGAGATATATTGTCTGTAGATTTCCATTCTTACGTGTCTTTATCTGGTTTTGGTATCAGGCTTGTGTTGGCCTCAAACAGTTAAGATGTATTTCCTAAGCTTCTATTTATTGAAATATATTTTGAGTATTAATAGCATTTATTTCTTAAATACTTGAAAGAATTTACCTGTAAGATATTCGGATTATCCTTCCTTATTTATTGAAAGATATTAGCTACTGTCTGGATGATAGGCTGTGAGGATTATGCCTTCTTTTTGTGACTTTTATAGATAGTTATCTTTCAAGAAAATGGTCAATTGTCTGTAAATTATAAAATTTATGGGTATAAATTTCTTCATATTTCTTTATTATCTTTCTTATGTCATGAAATCAACAATGATCACCTTTCTTTTATTTCTGACGTTGCCCCTTTTTTCAACTCTCTTGCCTGCCCAGAGCTTTGTCAGTATTATTTCATTTATCTTACTGATATTTCAAAGTTATCAGCCGTTGGTTTTATTTTTTCCTGTGTTCAATTTCACTTACATCAATTCTAATTTTTTTTTGCTAAGTTAATTTAATATGCTCTATTCTTTATCTAGTTTCCTAAGGTAGGAATTTAAATTTATATGAAATCTTTTTTCATTTCTAAAATATTAGTAAAATCTTCTAAATCCCCCTACATGTACTATTTTGTTGCATTCCACAAATTTTAATAAAAGTATTTTCATTACAAATTCATTAAAGTTATTGAGTTTCTTAGGAAGCTAATTGTTTTATCAATTTATTAGTTATGAGTGTGCTGTATCATTTCCAAATATCTGTGTATATTTCAATCATCTTTCTGCCATTGATTTGTAGTTAATTCCATTATGCTCCAAGAACACAATTTGTAGGACTTCTTTCGCTTTGAATTCTTTGAAATGTACTTCAAGGTTCAAGTTGGGTTCTATGTGGGGGACTGTTTCACATGAGATTGAGAAGGTGAATTCTTCTGCCCTTGAACTGAGTACTCTACAAATGTCAATTAGGTTAAAATGACTGATGGTACCGTTTAAGTCAACTCTGGTCTTACTGATTATCTGTCTGCTTAATCTATCAATTACTGTAAGAGATGTGCTGAAGTCTCTATAATAATGGCTTCATCTATATCTCCTATCAATTCGATCAGTTTTCTCCTCACGTATGTTGGTGTTCTGTTTTAGGTGTATACATTAGTTAGGATTATTATACTTTCTGGAGAACTGACTTCCTTATCATTTTATGAGGGCTTTTATTCTCATGGATCGAATTCCTGGTTCTGTGATATTTTTTGTGTACAATTACTACAGCTATAATCTTGTTCAGAGTGTTTGTGTGTTGGAATGTCTTAAGTTCCTCTCTTAGTACAGTAGAGTCCTGTAGATGTTCCTCCAGTTACAATGCATTCATAGTAAACCTAATATATTATTAGACGAAAAGGTATCTACTAGACCTAACCTACTGAATACCACAGCTAGTAACAGGGCACACCCTCATCATATTGTCTCATGTGACTGCAAGATTGACCTGGAACTCCAGTTACTGCTTCCCATCACTAGAGATGATCCTATGTCCTATTGCTAGCCTGGCAAAAGATTTAATTTCAAAACTCAAAGTATGGATTTCTCTGATCACTTCTGCAGTATCCTAAGGTGTCAAGATGCAAGGGACTGTGCTCTGCAGTCTTATTGGCCAATCTGAGTCATTCTTTTTTCTTTTCTTACCAGGAATTGAAACTAGGAATGGTTAATCACTGAGCCACATCCCCAGCCCGTTTTTTTATTAATTCATTTATTTTATTGTGGGACAAGTTTTCACTAAGTTGCGGAGGTTGGCTTTGAACTTGCCATCCTCCTGCCTCGGCCTCCCTAGTTGCTGGGATTACAGGTGTGCACCATCACTCCTGGCTAATCTCAGTCTTTTAGTGGGCTTATGTTCCAGAACTACTATCTTCAGTTGTATTTCTTGGCTGTTTTTTTATCCCTGTAACAGGAGGCAGGAAGGCCAGAGTAAGCTGAGTGGAAGAGTGCCTTTCCATCCAGTAGGACAAGTCTCTGATCAAGTTCATCTTCCTTTTTGGAGAATGGGCTGGGGAGTCTGCAGGGACTCTGAGACAATCACCAAGGGAATTCTGCACTGTCATGGGAAGACACACTCAGTCTTCAGCCATTTGTCAAAGCCTCCATTCGTGCATTCCCGCCAGCGTATGGCTCTAGCTTTTTCTACTTCAGGAGAGTTGGGACTCCCTGGGTTTGGCTGGCTGTACACATTTGGGGTGATGGGTTGCTCATAGTTCCCTAAAGAATCCTAGAAAGATCGCTGCTCTTTGGGGTTCTCAGCCCTTCTTTATTGTAAGGATGGGAGCGGTGACCATCAAGGTTTTTACAAATCAGCACTGAAAGAGAAAGCCCATTACCTGTATTTTATTTTTCACGCTTAGCCTCTTTGTATTAAAAGTTTAAGAACTTTACCTTTCTTTTCTTCTTGGAGGGCATGTTGTACATGATTGCTCCATGAGATCTTGATAAAATCTTGATTTGGAGTAAAATTTTTAATCAAAATCTTCTTATTTTTGAATAATTTATTGATATAATGTTACATTTCTTTGTTGAGACTTGTTTAAATTTTTTATTTAAAAATTACTTTTACTAAAAGTCCAGACTCCACATTTCATCAGAAATAATTACATAATAAACTAAAATGTAAAATCTAAGAGGGAAAGAGTAAACCTAATTTATTACTTATGTAAGCAAATAAAGTCATAAACTAAAAAAGTAGAGTTTTGACTTGTTTATGCATGTGTTGAGGGGTGAGTTTATTTCTTAAACACAAAACTAAATGTCTCAATTAAACGTGGTCTGTTTGCTGGGTGTGGTTGCATATGCTGTAATTCCAGTGACTTAGGAGGCTGAGGCAGGAGGTTTGCGAGTTCAAGGCCAGCCTCAGCAACCTACTGAGGACCAAGCAACTTAGGAAGAACCTAAGCAACTTAGTGAGACTTTCTGACAATAAAAGATAAAAAGCACTAGGCCAAAGCATTTCCAGCACACACTGTCCTTCTTCCAGTAAGATGCTGAGTTTCAAAAGAGCTTATTTCTATGGAAGTTTTATAGTTGGTACAGTTACAAAATGCAGAACAATCTCATGGAGAGTGTAAAACAGGTTATTTCACCTTGACTTACAACTTTTCTTTGGAGCATACGGAGAAGTGGAATAAAAAGAGAAAATTCGTGGTAGAAGCAGCAGTCATCATTTCTGGTTTTGCCGCTAACGCATACTTTTAAAGTCTTTTCCCCTTCTCTTACATGAACAAATTAGAAAATATTAGTTAAAGTGTAAGAAAGATAATTTCCAACATGTGCGTGTTTCAAGGTCTCCCCTTATATTTTGTCAAAATTCATGTAAAGTTTATTATTTTTGAAGAGGATAATTTTTCAGAAAAGCATTAAAGTGAAAAACAGGTAATCCTGCTTTTTCTTTCTTTAAGAGAGAGAGAGTGAGGAGAGGGAGGAGAGAGAGAGAGAGAGAAATAGAGAATCAATGTTATTTGGATTTCCATGTGGCTTTCGTTGCCCCGACACTTAGTTGTGTGCGTGGTACTGGGGTTTGAACCCGGGTCCTCTCAAATGCCAGGCAAGTGCTTTGACCATTGAGCCCCCACTCCAACCCCAGTAAACCTGCTTTTGATATTCACCTTTACTCCTAAATCATGACACCCAATTCTATTTAACCTAGTTATAAAACTAGACTGCCCTTCTCCACAGTTGTTTGTGAGAGTTTCCCTTTGACTCTAGTTCGCCCATATTGGTGTACTTTAAACATCACTCTTGAAATTGCAAAGGGTTATGATAAAAGTTCTTAGCGTGTCATGCATGGCTAAGGAGGCTTGCCATCAATAAATGACCATTAGTCAATGTCATCTTATGTACATCAGAGAGAATCAATACCAGCTAAGACGCTATGGTGTCTCCAGGAGATAAGATCTTGCAGGACCATCATCACATACCCAATCCTTCCCTGCCTAAGACATCATCGTGCGGTTCCTGAATATACTTCTGAGAAGATTCTATGTAAATTTGAAATAGTACAAGACTCACAGGCACCTCACAAACCAAGCACAGATAGTGTTCCCCTCTGCAGATCATGGTATAACAATGAAGACGTTGCCACTGGTTCTAGGAGTCATCCATAAGAGAATATGTTTACCCCAGCCCATAAAAAAAAAACCAATGCTTAAATACCCATTATGAATCGTCACACTCTTACGGTGTGTTACGAATCCTGAATAAAATATAATGGAGTGCCAATAACTCATGGCTTCATGGCTTCACAAGTAGGGTTGGCAAGAGTGTTCCTGTGTCTTGGGCATAGCTAAGGAGTTCTGTTTTCAGAGAAAGATGGGCAGTGAGAGAGAGAATCCATTTCTATTTAGTTGTTCATGTGACTTTTGTTGCTCTGACACTTTGTTGTGCACATGGTGCTGGGGTTTGAACCCGTGTCTGAGCCACCACTCCAGCCCCACGGAGATCTGTTTTTGTCTTCATTTTTTTCTTTCTCCCTCAGTTCTCATGGAGCATCCACTGAAAAGGGTTTGGCTTATGGTTTCTTGGATCTATGTGTTGTTGCAGAAGAACTTCTAGCAGAACTGCCCATGGATGTTTAATGAGCTTCAATTAAGTATTTCATAGGAACTAAGAATGTCACCTGCTTCTTTTTTAAAACTTAAATTTATTTATTTAATTTTAATTTGCAAAAATTTGTCTATATTTACAGTATACAACATGTTTTGGAATATGAGCACCTACTGGATATATTAAAAAAAATTCTAGATCATTCTTTTTGGTAAATTTAGTCCATATGTAGTCATTTCTTTCTGCAAACTCTAAGCATCCTTTTGCTATTTTTTTGACTAATAATACTCTTTGTGGAAAGTAGACATAGTTGATCTTACTGAAGCTGGATAAACAGAACCATCCTGAAGTCTCTCTGCTATTTTTATGCAGGTCAAGTACCACCAGTTTTGTTTTGTTTTGTTTTTTAAGAGAGAAAATTTGAGAAAAAGAATAAGAGAGTCCATTTTACTTATTTTATCATATGCTATTTGTTTTTCCCACAGTTATGCATTTGACCTTGGGGTTTGAACCTGGATCCTCATGCATGCCAGGCTAATGCTCTACCACTGCATCACCTCTCCTGCCCCAAATACCACCGATTTTGTATAGAGAAATAAACTAAATGCAAAAACACAAATGAGAAATCTGGGTTCCTCACTGAAAATTCCTTTCAAAGGTATTTGTGCATTTTTAATCTTCACCGTTTTCTTATCATTTAAAGAAACATCAAGGGGGCCGGAGTGGTAGCTTAGTGGTTAAGGCGCTTGCCTGGCATGCACAAATATGCAAGTTTGAACCCCAGCACCACCCCAGCACCATGTACGCAACAAAGTGTTGGAGCAACGAAAGCCACATGAAAAACTAAATAAAATTGATTCTCTCTTTCTCTGTTTCTCTCTCACTGTCCCTCTCTCTTTAAAAAAAAAAAATAAAAAAATAAACATGAAATTGCAGTCCCATCGGTCACCTAAAGCATGCCCATGGTGGCGTTGTCCTGGTTTGTTTCCTGGTATTGCTCAGTGCCTCTCAGTGTGAGTCGCTCTAATGCCATGATATAAGAGCTACGAGTTTGAAATTGGTTGTCTAGGTAATAGCATTTCTGACAAATTAATAATGTGATGCTTTGCTCAGCCCATGAGATCTTTCATTAAATATTCCCCCAACTGTTATTTACAATAGGATGACAACTCGTAATTTGTCAAGAAGTAAGGAACAGCAGGAGTACCTCTAAGACAGGAACGTAGCTGAACCTCCAGCACAAGAAGAGTGCCCAGTGCTTACTTTGAAAATTCTTAAGCCATTTTTTTTACTATTTTCCATCCTTTTTAGGCTTTTCTTGTGCCTCTTCAATAGGTAGACTAAAGTTCAAAGTACAGATGAAAAGAATTTTCATGCTTTGGTATAATCGTGAAAACCCCTTGAAAAAAAATCCTAGTGGCTTTTTCAAAGTCAGCAAGAGACACAAGCAGCTGAGATGCAGGTTCACAGGTTCACAAATGGTCAAGTGCCCCCAATAAATAGTGATGTCTGTCAAGCAAATATTCCAAAATGCTGACATCATTTTCTTCCAGCCTGGTACTCCCAGTGACAAAAGATATGGGATCTTCTAAATAATTAATTTAGAAGGTTGAAGATGGAAGTGACCGGATAGGGTCAGAAGCACAACATTCCAATCTGCCAGCACCTGCTCTGACAGCCTAGGAAGCATCTTTCATATTTCAGGGTATAGTGTGTCATTAATTTGCCATGATGTGAAACTGGAAATAGAAAGCCCAGCAGAAGAAGCAAAAGTTCCAAATGGTTTATTACATGGAAAAAGACAAAAAAAAAAAATTGCAGCTGAAGTAGGAAGACTTGGAGTTGATTGACAAGGTCTAGGATTAAAAGAAAGATAGTGCTGGGTGGGGTGGTGCGCAACTGTAATCCCAGCAGCTGGGGAGGCTGAGGCAGGAGGATCCCAAGTTCAAAGCCAGTCTCCGCAACTTGGTGAGGCTCTATGAAACTTTATCGAGACACTTCTCAAAATTAAAAATAAAAAGGGTGGTTGGGGATGTTTCTCAGTGGTTAAGTGCCCCTATGTTCAGTCTCAGTCCCTGGTACCCACCCCAAAAAGAAACAAAACCATACACACACACACACAAAATGATAAATTCCAGAATTATTGGAAACAAAGGTATATTTAAAAGGAAAGACAAAAACTAAGGCAGACGTAGCAAAGGAAATATTAAAGTTTTTAAATGCTCTAAAGTTAAAAAGGTAAAAGTAGTGAGTTTGTGCTTATACTAAAAGCTTACAGGAGTAAAATCGAAAGAAGTGAAAAATTATTTTTTTTCCAAATGGCTTTGGCTATACTGTAAAACAGTCTCCAAACTCCAACCTGGTATAAAAAGTCCAGGTAAATCTCTGTCCCCAGTAGGTAGGTTGTATTTTCCCTCACTGCAAAGCTTTTTGGACGAATGCCTCTGAAAACCTCACTTGCTAACCCAACCACGTTAGGCAACCTGAACCAGAGGTAGTCTAACCATCCCAGACTAGGAAAGGGTCCTGGAAGGGTTCTCTGTCCTCTTCCTCCGACAATCTGTGTCTGTATCAATAGCACAGTAAGTGCTCTTGTGTTTCTTTTCTGGTCCGCAGTACTGTGGTCAGGCCTGGCGAGGTGGCTCAGTGTTATAACTGCTTGCGCAGCATGGGTGACATCATAGGTTTGATCCAGCACTGCATACACAAATAAAGGGGGGGAAAAAAAGAAAAAAAAATAGCTCACCCTGTTTGTTAAAATAATTAAAAAAAAAGAGTGTTGTGTTCATGTCTAATTGTATCAATAACTGTGGTGGTCAAAGGGCACACACTGGGTGTGGTGGTATATACCTGTAATCCCAGGGAACTCAGGAGGCTAAGGAAGGTGGATTATAAATTCTAGGCCAGCCTCATAAAATTAGTGAGGCCTTCAGCAACTTAGTGAAACCTTGTTTCAAATTAAAAAATTAAAACAAATGGGGATGTAGCTCATGGTAGAGTGCTCTGGGGTTGAATCCTCGGGTGGGTGGGCATGGGGGACCAACACTGAGACACTGAATCATTGAATCTAGGGAGTGCATATTCACCACATTTCTGGCAGTGATGAAAACATTTCCTTTTTTCTTCTTCTACTAACTTCAGTGGGGTCAAGGTAGTGGATTAGGAGATGAGCCAAGAATGAGCAGGATGGCTAGACAAAACAGAAGCTCTGTGATGCTTTTATCTAGGCCAGAGTCTCCAAAATACCCCTGCTTCCCACAGCGATCAGAGGAGGAGAATCCAGAAAAACATGAGCTGATTGAGAATCAGGACATGAACCAGCTGAACAATCAGCTCTGTTGGCTGTGTCTGGTTGGAACTTAATTCATTCAAGATGGCTACCCAAAGTAGACCATTTGGGATCTACGAAAATATTGAAAAATTAGTAAAGAAGCAATGCATCGTGTTGAGGACTTGGGAAAAGGACAAATCGGGGGAAATATTTTAATATGAAAACCAGAAGAAAATAATGATGTTAATAATAATGCTATGGGCTGGAGCAGTGGCTCAGCTGTTATGGTGCTTGCCTGGCAAGCGTGAGTACACTGGTTCAAACCCCAGCACCCATGTACAAAACTAAGTGTCAGAGCAACAAACGCCATGTGAAAAACTCAATAAAAATTGATTCTCTCTCTCTCTCTCTCTCTCTTACTGTCCTTCTGTCTAGAATAATAATAATACTAATAATGCTATAGTAGTAAATGGTATCAGTATCTTAACCGCAGTCAATAAAAACAGAATTTCTATCAAACAAAAGCAGAAATCTGTTGAGTTAAATGTCAGAAAGGAATTGGCTAAGATGTGACAAAAAGGAGATGTGTGAGCAGAGGACCACTAGGAGCCTCTACCAGGTCCTGATGAAGGGAAGGCACACACCAGACTGTGCATTGGAAACTCGGAGGGCAGGTGAGAGAGGCTTCTGCAGAAAACAGAGTTAAAAATGGGAGGTTGTGGCTCAGTGGTGGATCGTTTGCGAGGCATGAGTGAACTAAAACCAGTAGAAGGGAGTATGAACGTTTGCATTTGCACGTGTTTCCAAGGAAGAAATCATAACTGAAGTATAACAGAGCTTCAATACTCAAACCAAGAAAGTTTTCTCCAAATTCAAAATATTACCCAAGAATGGAAGGTAGGTCGAATTGTGTAGATCATGCAAACAAAAAAAGGGAAACAAATTCCATACCAGCTAAATGAGATGAAAAAAACAGTGTTAACAAGACAAATGGATTACTTAGAATAATTACTGTTATGATGATATCAGTCTTCTCTAAAACTCTCAGTCAGAAGACGGTTAAAATGAACCTATTGCTGGGGCTGGAGCGGTGGCTCAGCGGTTTCGGTGCTTGCCTGGCAAGCACGAGGACCCGGGTTCAAACCCCAGCACCACGTACACAACTGAGTGTTGGAGCAACTAAGGCCATGTGAAAAACTAAATAAAGTTGTTTCTCTCTTTCTCTGTCTCTCTCACTGTCCCTCTCTCTTTAAAAAAAAAATGAACCCATTGAATTTATGTAGAAGAAATTGTGACAATTTTCGAAACACAATTTGCATTGTATATAAACCCATGGTTTTCATTAACAGTTCACTTTATGAACAAGGAAATCTAAAAATATTTTTAGAAAATTTGATACCTTAGGCAATGTACCACAACCATCTTTCTAACTAAATGTATCCTTTTCCTTTTCCCTAGAACTTTACATCTTCAAATTGCTGCTTGTACTTCTAAATCATTAATATTGTACTTGTACCAGATTATTTCTGTCAAGATGAAAATATTACAATATATGAAAGGGCTGTTATTTGACTGTTTTTGATCTATAAAGTCAAATTCAAGGGCTCACATTCACACAAAATAAATAAAATGTTTATTCCTTCCCTCTCCCTCACGGTGTTTTCTACACATCAGCATTAGCTTCCTTAGTTTGCTTCTCTGACCAGCATCCCAAGGAACAACTGGTGTATCTGCAGGAAAGCTGGTTTCCACAAATCACATAACTCACCCTAGTTCCCCCTGTGCGTAGGAAAAAGGTGAAGTCCTTCAAGACAAAATGTATCTGGATTTTGTGGACTAGGCTTCCTCTCACTGCTCCCTTAACTTGCTAGTTTTCAGGGAACAGGGACTTGGTGTTTTACTATGCCCCTTTGCTCTAGGGACCATATGATGTGTCTTCTCCATAGATTGGATATAAGGAATTGGTTCATGTAATTAAGGAGATCAAGAAGCCCACCATCTGCCATCTGCAACCTGGAGACTCAGAAGAACCAGTAACATAATTCTAAGTTTGAATCTGAGGACTGAAGGTAGAGGTCTCAAACTAAGTGGTCAGACCAAAGAAAAAAGAATAATGCATCCTCTGTCCTTTGCTTTTATCCAGCCCCTTGTGGGATTGGATGATGTCTACCCATGCTGGAAGGGTACAGTACTACACTTTACTGAGAACAGTGATTCAAATGCTACCACCATCCTATGATGCTCTCCCAGGACCTGGGATGTAGCTCAGCGGTAGAGCACTCGCCTAGCGTGTGTGGGTTCAATTCCCAGCACTGCAAACAAACATCCCCATAGACACACCCAGAAACAGTGTCTAGTCCACCATGCTTAATTTGAGTATCTGCGGCTAGTCAAGTGGATCCAGAAAATTCACCATCACATCTGCTGTGTCAGCTTGTATCTACGTGGCCCTTTCTTTGTTTGAATTGACTCATTCTTTTTGCTGAAGTTCAGCCTCGACTGCAGTCATCATCTCCAGGATCCCATAGTTTTATTTCTGATGCAGGACCACTTGCTGGCTTTTTAGCATACCAGCAGACATTCCACCCAGCACCTCGAAAAACTGATACCTGCCTGGCTTGCTGAATCCTGGCCACTGGGTTCCCTGAATGTACTCTCCTGCTCCTATGCCTCCCATATGAAGGAACAGGTAGTGCTTTGGTTTGAATGTCCTGACTGAAATGTACGTTGAAATTTAATCCCCATCGGGCTCCTGAGTGGGGAGCAGGTGACACCTGTAAGAGGAGATTAGGTGATTAGGCTCTGTCCTTATGAATGAATTAGCACTATATGGGTCGATGGATTAATGGATTGTTTGAAGAGTGGGACTGCTATTAAAGCCAGTTTAGTTCTATGACTACATGTGATGCACCCCCTCCGCCATATTATGTTGCAGCTGGAAGGATCTCACCAGATTCCACTCCCATGCTCTCGACTTCCCAGCCTCTAGAACCATGAACCAAATATACCTCTATTCTTCATAACTGACCCAGTCCCTGGTATTCAGTTATAGTAACAGAAAATGGACTAAAGTGTTGTCAAGAAACTGTTCATTTCTAACATTTCCAGATTAGTTGTATTTGTTATTATCAATTAATCATTTAATAATTCATTCATTTAGTATTCATCTATTTCATAATAATTATTCATTTAATTAAATGCAACTACAAAACTAAAATGACTATTTTTTTATAGAGTTCAGTTGACGGCTATGGAAAGACTAAATAAAAGTCACCCAGGCTTGAGTGAAAGGTAGTCAAACTCATGTGTTAGACCCAACAAAGGTGTAGCAATACTTAATTTAGGGTAAGTGTAGATGTATGGGGAGGGGGAAGAGATATGTGGGGGGAGGGGAGAGGGAGGAGGATAGGGAGGGATCTATGGAGATAATCAACAGTGTAGCATACCTTTTACCCCCCTGAGAATCCAAATAATACTTATGGAATCATCTAATTTTTTGAAAATTCACAATCTAAGCATTTATATTGCTTGTAAGGGCAAAATATAGAAGAATCAAGAGATTGAGGTGTGGGAGATATGGAGGTAATTCTGGTTTAAGAACAAATGCATATCATTTTATCATTTTATATGCATTTATGATTGTACAATAACGCAACTCCTTAATAAAAACAATTAAAAAGTCATTCATGAAATATTCTACTACATATTTTTGGGTTAAGTGAAATATTGGGTAAAATTATGAAAACCCCTATGATTCTTCCCTCAGAATTCTTGCAAAATATCTTTAAAATGTTCTACTCCTCTCTCTTTCTTCTTTCTCTCTCTCTCTCTCTATTTTATTTGAGCCTCAGATACAGGTATTTGAAATGATCATAACCTTATTTTTTCTCTACAGAGCTAAACACATTTCTCCTTTTCCTTCTTCTCTGGGTAGAATTACTGAAACATAGACCATGCAACTTAATTTCATCAAATCCTAGTTCTTTCTCTCTAGAAAAATTAAACCACCTTATACTTCCACTAGTGTGTCATGAACTAACAATTTCTCCACCCCTAAAACACAAACAGACACACAACATTAACAATGGTATTTCCTGAGTTTTGCCCATCCATGAGTTCAAAGGACTATTTTAATGTTACTGTTGACCTTCACTGAGTATCTTCTTAAATCTTAGTAGCTGATATGCTACCCCTTTAATGAATTACCTTTACATAATCCTTCAGTCTTTTTTCCCTAGAGATGTGGATCTGCCATTTTTTAAATTGATTTTATTTGTTTCTTAAAATGTTGGAATGTGTTATTTGTTGTAAATTTGGTTAGAAGTCAACAATCTCTTCTGTTAAAATGGCAACTCTAGTTTTGTTTACAGTGAATGGCCCTACATTTTAATGTGATTTTAACTTGTAGTTTATTCATGGTATGTTTCCTATTTCAGAGTCTTTGATAAGTAGTCAAGTTCCCACCTCTGTGATCCCCCAAATATGTCAGTTAGAGATTGATCAGAGAATTGGACCCCTAAATAATTAACCTAGAGATTAGACCCTGCTAGCCCCTGGGAGCCGGGGCATTCTGTGTAAGTAGTTGACCCTGGATTTGGAACTAAGCCCAATTTCAGGAAAAGAGATGGACATATCTAGGAGAAAGCAAGGAAAAATAGCAACCAGCATGAACAAGCTGGAACCCACCTTGGTCACCCACTGCCTCCACACCGTCAGCTTTGGCCATGTAGGTCCTGATACAGGCACACATCCACATAGCCACCCCTGAACCTGGTTCACAATTGGAGACTCTGAATGAAGAGACCTGATGCATTATGAGGAGCTGCACACCTGTCACCTCACTTCCACCAGGAAAAGCAGGTAATCACAGGGCTTCCTGCTGATCCTCTCAGCATGAGGATGCATAGTTCCTGAGTCTGCCTGTCATAGCATCTCTCTTGGGGACAACCGTATTCCTAAAGCAAACAGGAAAAGGAATTCTGGAAAGATTCCAAGTTAGGTAATTTGACCTCACGTAGAGCCACTAAGCCAGGTTTCTAATAGTTTCCTGTGTTCCTGCAACTTAAAGTGTGGGTCATGGATTACCCACATACACATCACCTGGCACCTTGGTAGACATGCAGAGTCTCAGGCCCTGCACCACCTTCATTGAATTGGAATCTTTTGGAATCTGCATTTTAACAAGATCTCCAAATATTTTGTGTATAGTTAAAATTAGAGAATAGCTGTTCCTTTTTTTTTTTTTTAAGAGAGAAGGAGAGGGAGAGAGAGAGAAAAAAAAAAGAATCAGTTTTATTTAGTTTTTCATGTGGCTTTCATTGTTCTGACACTTTGTTGTATGTGATGCTGGGGTTTGAATCTGGGTCCTTGTACATGACAGGCAAGCACCGTAACCACTGAGCAACTGCTCCAGCCCGGAGAATTGCTATTCTATATAATTATTGTTTTCTTATATTTTTTTTACCTTCATATTTAGATCTAGGTGATGGACTCACTTTTGTCTTTATATATAACAGTATCTTTCTCTATAGTTGTAAATTTTAAATACAAATATTTTTGCAGAATATATGTTATCCACATAGGCCAGTTTCTCATTGTCCTCTAGTCAAACAATTTCCTCCCCTCCAGAACCGATGATAGGACCTCTTTATTGTACACCATGTTATCCAGATAAAAGCTAAGATCATAAAATTGAGAGATGGTAATGGATCTATTCTGTGATATTTGCTTTTGACTTATGTCTGCACAATTGTTTTGCTTTTCTTTCTGAATTTCCATTTTTTAAGTATATTGAAATCTAATTAGGCCGGTCTTCTTTCCTTACTTTTTTTTTTTCCAGTGGGGATAGAACCCAGGCATTGGATGCCATACCCTCAACCCTTTTTGCATTTTATTTTGAGATAGGGTCTCACTAAGTTGCCTTTGGTCTTGCTAAGTTGCTGAGACTGGCTTTGAACCATTGATCCTCCTACCTCAGCCTCCCAATCCCCTGGGATTACATGCCTACACCACTGTGCCCAACTCCTGTCCTTGCTTTTTAATTTGTATTTCTACAATAATTTTTAAAAGATATTTTTAAAATATCCATAATGATATTATTACTTCTTCGTTATGTAATTTTTAAACAGTTTGCAATTTTTTGTATCTATGATCAGCATCTTTCTAAGTGAAGACAGATAATATAATGGAACATTGATACACACTTCAAAATCAGATATTTGTCTCTCTCCCATTTACTTCTCATGAGTGTAAACTCATAAGTATTATTCCACAAATTATGTTTCAACAGCATGTTATTTATATTTTTGCTAAATTATTTGAGGCTTCCACTGAGAAGCTCTACAGTATTCTAAAATCTCGTCTTGTATATGTCGTATCCCTATCTTATAATCGGGCCTTTCTCCAAAGAGTTCTAGTTCCTTTCATTGGAAGATCACATTGGACACCAAGATTCAAGAGCTGATTGTGTGGTCTTTGAATCTAAGCTCTCTTAGTAGATAGCAATGGCAAATATATATGTGCATTCTAATCCATGTAAACATATCTATAACCATTTCTATAATACATATTTATTTGTCCATATTAAGCAAACATGAGTTTATGCTGTTGTCTTTAAATCTGATCCAGCACCATATGGTTTCTTACATCCTTCTCCTGTAGTTTATTTGCAGTGTCCATCTCTGTCATTGAGAAATCTGCCTCTCATCCTCCTTCTCTTGGTTGTTCAATGCCAGTGCATAATGTTTTGAAAAGCATTAACTCCTATTGCTTATTACAGTTCTATCTGTAGTCCACTTATTTTTTAATATTTTTTTATTTTTTATTTGTTCAGCATAGTATTATATATTGGAGGGAATCATTGTTACATAATCATGCATACATAGATATTGACAAAATAAATTAAGGCCAACTCTAGTCCAGGATTGCCCCGCTTTCTCCACTGCCAGTCTCATGTCTCCTCTGCATTACCTCCATATTATAGATAGAAATAAGCACATACATGTGTATTAATTTTGAAGTTTCTGAGTTTCTCTGGCTGCCTGTGTATAGTTGGGCTTCTCATGGGAGTCAAGAGTTCCCGGTTGCATTGATAGCCCCCTTATCCCTCCCTCCTCTCCCTCGTTTCTCCCACCAGTTTCCTGGTGGGAGAAATTATGAGAAATTCCACCTATGTTGAAAATATTATTTAAGCTTCTCTAACTTTCATCCTGTCTTAGATTTTACTCTAGCTTCCACATATGAGAGAAAACATTCAGCCCTTAAGTCTCTGAGTTTGGGATATTTCACTCAGCATAATTTTTTCCTTCTCCATCCATTTGGCTGCAAATACCATGATATCATTCTCTCTGATAGCAGAGTAGAACAAATATATATAAGTTTTTGAATGCACTCATCCAGCAAGGGGCATCTGGGTTGGTTCCATAGTTTAGCTATTGTAAATTGAGCTGCTATAGTGGGAGAAAATCTTTTCCTGCTATGCCTGTGACAGGGAACTAATATCCAGAATATACAAAGAACTCAAAACCTGAACACCAAAACCACAAATAATCCAATCAATAAATGGGCTAGGAAACTAAATAGAAACTTTTCAGTGGAGGAAGTCTAAAAGGTCAATAAATATGTGAGAAAATGTTCTACATCACTAGCAATCAGAGAAATGCAAATCAGAACTTCACTAAGATTCCACCTCGCTCCAGTCATAGTGGCAAAAATGAAGAATACCAACAATAACAGATGCTGGAGGGGTTGTGGGGAGAAAGGAACACTAACACATTTTTGGTGGGACTGCGAAATTGTACAGCCACTCTGGAAAGCAGTATAGAGGTTCCTCAAAAAACTAGGGTTGGAACCATCTTATGACCCAGCTATCTCACTCCTGGGTATTTTCGCAAAAGAGCTAGAATAGGCATACTACAGAGACACAGCTACATCAATGTTTATAGTCCATTTATTGTTAAAATTCATTCTTTTGCAATTTTCACACATTAATCTTGCACATATTTTGTGATATTTGTACCTAATTATTTCTTAGCTGCTGTTGATATTATTGGATTGGGTATGTATTATATTTTCAAAGTGCAAATTCTAAGTTTCTTGTTTGTATAAAGGAAACTAATTGACAATTGTGTTTTCACTTCCTATCTTGTGATCTTGTGCTTCTAAGATTTTTTTTTTTGTTGTGTCTTATTATTGCATTTTATTTCTTTTTTCTAAGTTGCAGAATTCTTATTTTCCTTCCTGGCACTATGGTACTAGCTTGAATTTCTATTATTCATATGCTGTTGTGTGGGTTTTGGATAGAGGTCCTTTATCAAATTGAAAAAGATCTCTATTTCTATTTGCTGAGAGTTTTTCTTTTTTCATTTTTTATTAGTACATCACAGTTGTACATAATGATGGGATTTGTTGTCACATATTCCTAGATGCACACAATACAGCAATACAATTTGGTCAATATCCACCCTCCACCCCCAACCCCCTGA
This sequence comes from Aplodontia rufa, assembly GCA_004027875.1. Classification (NCBI taxonomy): domain Eukaryota; kingdom Metazoa; phylum Chordata; class Mammalia; order Rodentia; family Aplodontiidae; genus Aplodontia; species Aplodontia rufa. The sequence continues at coordinate 64,767 of PVKS010006100.1, forward strand.
ATATCTCTACCTCCCTCCTACCATCCTATGATCCCTTGCCTCTCTTCTGGTCCTATATTTTTCCTGAAACACCCAAGTACAATGTCATAATTATTTTATCTATGAAGAATTTTTTAAATACATGACTATAGTATATACAGTGTCATACTTATAAATGCTTGGAATGTACCTTGCTTTATCTCGGTTCCAGAATTTCTCCTTCTCCTCTCTTCCTATTATCCATCATTCTTCTTAAATATATTTGACAATAGGATTAAACATTTACCTTTTTGTAAAGGTATGCAGCATAGCTAGTTCAAATATCTTATGTAGCATCTTGCAACTGTATCTCATAAATATTTACATATTGCATTTTTGTTCTATGGTTCTAATCCATGAGTTTATTTATCTTTCCCCCAAACCTGGGTTCAGCTCCAGCCACCACAAATGAGAAAACATTTGACTCTTGACTCTCTGGGTTTAGGTCACTTCGCTCAGCAGGATTTCTTCCACTGCCATCCATTTACCTTCAATGGCTGCAATTTCATTGTTTCTAATAGCTAAGTAAAGCTCCATTGTATGCATATATCAGAGCTTTTGGATCCATTCATCCGATGAGGGGCATCTGGGTTGGTTCCATAATTTAGCTATCATAACTTGACCTGTGAATATAGATTTGGTGTGTCACTGTAATGTGCTGTTACTAACACCTCTGGGAAAATACCCAGAAGAGAGAGATACCTGGGTCATATGGTGGATCCCACCCTAATTTTTGAGTCTCCACACTCTTTTCCGGAGTGGCTATATCAGTCTGCGATTTCACCAACAGTGTGCTAGTGTTCCTATCTCCCCACAAACCTTCCAACATTTGTTATTGTTTGTATTCTTCATCTTTGCCTGTTTGACTGGAGTGAGGTGAAATCTTAATGTAGTTTTGATTTGCATTTCTCTTATTGCCAGTGATTTAGAGCACTCTCTCATATGTTCATTGGCTGGTTCAATGTCCTCTGTTGAGAAGTTTCTGTTTAGCTCTCTGGCCCATTTATTGATTGGACTGTTTGTGTTTTTGTTATTGAGTTTTTTGAGTTCTTTGTAAAGTTTGGATATTAGTCCCATGCCAGAGGGATCACAGGCCATGATTCTCTCCCATTCTGTAGGTGGTCTCTTGACTGTTTTGACTATTCCCTTGGCTGAACAAAAACATCTTTTTTAAGAGAGAGAGACAGTGAGAGAGACAGAGAAAGAGAGAAATAACTTTATTTAGTTTTTCACATGGCCTTCATTGCTCCAACACTCAGTTGCGTACGTGGTGCTGGGGTTTGAACCCAGGTCCTTGTGCTTGCCAGGCAAGCACCGAACCACTGAGCCACCGCTCTAGCTCCATAAACATTCTATTTTAATGCCATCCTGCTCATTGATTTTTGACTGTAATTCTTCACTTCAGGAGTCTTGTTGAGGAAGTCATTGCCAATATTTCCTGTTTTAGCATGTGACATTTTGACCGACTTAAATTCCAAGTCTCTTTCCTCAACTGTGGTGAATTTACTAATGAATGCATTGAAATAACTTGTTTTTACTTGAGTTATCTTGCTTTTTAAATTTTTCTTTATATAGAGAGATATATATCCCCACTCTTCTGATACTACCCCTCTGGTTTTGCATATTTTCCACTTGATCCAAGAAGATATTAATCACAACTATTTAAAATTCTTTGTGTTCCAACATTTGTGTTTTATGAGTCTAACACTCACATTTTCATGTTAGATTCTGTTTTCTTGACATTTGATATGCCTTCTGTCCTTTTTTTTTAATGAGCATATTGTTTTGGATAATACTAAGTTATGTGGACAATATGAGATTTTATATTAGGCCATTTACTAGTCGGACAGTGATGTTTGTTGGAGCTACAGATACTGGAATTTCAAATTCCTCTATTGCTTTGTTTTTAATTTCCCATGGTAGCTTTGGGGCTGCCATTCTTACTGTTCTGAAGAGATAGTTTATGAAGTTCACAGCTCTGATAGCTCTCTCTTATTCTGTTGGTGTGAGGGATATGTCTCAGTCATTTAGTGTGTCAGAGGTGAAATCTTCCCTAGGGCATCTATCCCTTCTTTTACCCACCTCCTGCCATAGCTGTTGTCCCTGTTATATTTCCTTGAAACCCTACCTCTTGCTAAGTGTGCTTTTTGTTTTGTTTTTTGTTTTTTTTTTTGTTTTTCTCCCTTAGGACAGGGAACTGAGTATTAGTGACAAGAGTCTAAGAGTCTCATATGGTCCGCATCTCCTTCCCCTGTCAGGGCCATGAAGGGCTTTTTCTCAGATCCTTTCTATGAAAATCTGACAGGGATCCTGGAGGAAAATTGCACACAAGTGTCACCATCTCCATGTCTGCTTCCTGCTGAATTGTCACCAAAAGAGCACTCCGTTTGCACGAAGCCTCTTGGAATTCTTCACACATAGTATTTAAGTGTTCCTGCCAATCGCTTCATTCTGCATCTTTCAGAGCCCCTGCCACTCTAGTCTTCAGTGTTATAGTGATTTCTCTCCTCATTTGTTGAAGAAAAATCATGGCTTCCCAGTTTCCTGGATTGCAGTGGTAAGTGTGAGACTAATGAGTTCTAAACTCTGAATGTGCTGGAGCTGATGCCAAAAGTCACGTGTCTTCTTCCCACCAAATTCTACTGAATGTCATTTCAATGTCACTGCAGACTTCAGTTGCCTGATCCTATGGGTATATTCCCATTTCTGCTGTGGTGTCCAGATAAAATCTACCGTATCATCTCACATTTTCCTTTCCCCCAAACTTTAACTTCTTTCATATTTTACCATTTTCTTCCAATTTCCTTGGCCTTTTTCTTGTTTTTCTTTAATTGAACTGAACATTATTTTTAGGACTTGGCAATGAGGCTCTTATGGTAACACATTTTCTGACACCTTCAGAAACAATGTAGATGATAAAAACTCTTAAATTTACACTGCCAATCTAAATCTAAACCTTTTTGGTCAACTGCACTAAGCTTATACTTGGATGGGTGATTAGCAGGATGTACTAAATATATCCAAAATCAAACACCTGATTTCTTAACCACATTGAAAATTATTTCAATATGTCTTTTCAATCTCCAAAAAATACACCAAATTTCAGAGAAGCCCAGAATCCAGTGTCCCTGTTGATACATCCTTCTTCTTCATCTCTGTGTTAGTAAACTTTTTTTTATCATGACCAAAAGACTGGACAAAACCAACAAAGAGGAGGAAAAGTTTATTTTGGCTTATGGTTTCAGAAGTTCAGTGCATAGTAAGCCTAATCCATAGCTCTTGAGTCTAAGGAAGGGCTGAACATTGAGGTGGAGGGGCTTGGCAGAGGAAAGCAGCTCAGAACATGATGGCCATAGTCACATCTCCACTCATCTATTTCCTCCAGCCATATCCTACTTGCCTCTGGGTACCACCCATTTAATCCACATCAGTGGATTTTCCACTGATCAGCTCACATTTCATAATGCAATCATTTCACTTCTGAACATTCTGGCACTGTCTCATACATGAGATTTTTTTTTTTTTAAAGAGAGAGGGACTGTGAGAGAGACAGAGAAAGAGAGAAACAACTTTATTTAGTTTTTCACATGGCCTTAGTTGCTGCAACACTTAGTTGTGTACGTGGTGCTGGGGTTTGAACCCAGGTCCTCGTGCTTGCCAGGAAAGCGGCGAAACCACTGAGCCACTGCTCCAGCCCCTCATACATGAGATTTTGAGGGACACCTCACATCTCAACCATAGCAAACCCTGTGTAAAATCTACATTTGAATTTTTATTGTTTCTATATTTACATTTTCCCACAGTGCATTATTCTCCTTCAAACCAGTATCAACTCCTCTCTGGAGCTTTTTCTTCCACTGTTGCCTTCTTCCAATCTGGTCAGCTGATTTACTTTGTAGAGACAAATTGCCTGATTCTGCAGCCAAATCCCTTTAAGAGAACTACTTTGCTCTGGCAGCCAGCAATCATTAGCTTCTGCTATTTTCTGTTGCTACAACCAATGCATTCCCTTCCTACCATTCATTTATTCCCAGAGTTAATATATATGGAATTCATTTCTGTTTCTTCATTCTCTTTCCGGAGGTAAATGTTAGAACCTTGTCAACAGGGACCAGGTTCTTTCGTTTACTGAGAGTTATTTTGCATTGTACATGGTCTCAATGTTTCGATTAGAAGTTGACTTTATTCTCTTAAAATCTGGGAGGCAGCCACATTGACCAAAATAGATATTAAATTGGAATTTTGGATACCAGATAGTTTTGACTATAACAAGGGAGTAAAAGAGTAGGAGGCAAAGGATGCATATAGGCACTCTAGGAATAGAGAATTGGAATGATTAGAAGCATGTAAAGAGAAACAGAAGGTAGAAAATACAAAATAATTCACTTTGAATATTTTCCTAATGCAAGAGGGAACTTGTAGTCCTCTCGATTATAAAAAAGGGAGAGAAATTATGTTATTCTAACATAGTTTATGCAGATATTTTTTGTCTTTAAGAAATGGGAAAAATTTACATTTGAGAACAGCATTCAACAGAATTCTGAGATTTGATGTTGAATGTGATGATCTTAGGAGATCCTGTGCCTCCAACAATTAACACAGACACTTATGATGATATTACCACAGAGGTGAATTAGAACATTACTTTTTAACGGGGGTTGTTAAAATCAAATTTAAAGTATTTTCAGTCACTCTGAGACTGTGTCTGTGGATCCCAATAAGGGAATGCTGGTTTAAATGAATTCCTTTTCTGCTGTACAAGGATATCTACATCAGGATTTTTAAACTGTTCTCCTGACAGGTAGCATTTCATTAGGAATTCTGCAAACAAGAAATATATTTTATCAAGCAATGAAACTTTTAACTGCCTGGAGAAAGTGTTCATTACATTTATATTTTTAATATAGAAAAGTTTAAAAAAATAGTCCTGCTGCTACAAGTATTTGAAAACCCCAGTCACGAATAATCTTTCAAAGCCATTTGAACAAGGAAAATGTCCCACAAGATGGAACGAGTGGTCTTGAAACAGGTGTGCAGTTTGATTTACAGCACATTATTTATTTCAATTTTTTATGTAAGTGTGCTGGGGATTGAACCTAGGACCTTATACGTGCCAGGCAAGTGCTGTTCTACTGAGCTACACCCTAGGTCTACCTAAGGAATTTTTATATCCTAGTTTGCGTGGTGAAACTTAGAAGAAACCAGCATCTTGGGTGATTTTACTTTTTTTTAAATGAGAAAATAGTTGCATGGGTGTGTTGTTCTGTTTGTTTTTTTATAGAACACCAGTCTACATGAGTGAGACAATAAGTTCCTTGAACTGATATAATTTGGGAATCATTGCTTGAAATAATAGTAATATAGAATTTAATATCTATTACATTTTCTTACATATTCAATTTTCACATTACTCATTGGAAATAGATAGTTAGTTGTATTATTCCAGTTTTACAAATGAGGCCTAAAGGTATTATATCACACACCTAGGGTTGTGTAGTCGGTCTCCAGGATTTTAACTCAATATTTGTGCTGGTCAGCTTTCTATCACTGTGACAAAATGCCTTAGAAAATCAACTTAGAGAAGGAAAGAACTTTTGACCCAAATTTTCAGAGGAGTTGGTCCTTGGTTGGTTGGCTCTAATGCTTTTGGCCTTGGTGATTCAGAATATCATGGAAGACGGGTAAGGTGAGACAAAGCTTCTAACTTCACACCAGTTGGATGCAGAGAAAGCAGAAGGTTCCAGGAAGTTTGCTCCTAAGGCCACATACTCAAAAACCTTTCAATTAGATCCTAACTCTTATGGTTTCCACGACCTCCCAATAGTCCATTCATTTGTAACTTCATGGGGATTAATCCATTGAGGAATTTAGAGACTTCATGATCCAGTCGCTTCCCAAAAGCCACTCCTCTGAGCATTGCTGTTTTGGGGACCAAGCCTTTGGCACCTGAGATCCAAATTAAAGCAATCCACCCTGGCCCCTGAAGGCTCATACCACTTTCAAATGCAAAATGCATTTAGTCCATTTCTTACAGTCTCCACAGTCATAACAATACCAGCATTATTTAAAAATTCAAGTTCACAGTCTCCTCTGAGGCTCAAAGCAACTCTTAGCTGTGAGTCTCTGTATAAAAGAAATAAAAAAGTCTTATACATCCTATATACAATGGTACAGGGTGACCAAAATGGAAGAATAGGGGATTTAAAAGGAAGTGTTAGACCAAAGTAATACCAAAATCCAGAAAAGCAAATATTAAGTCCTATATATTCATGTCCAGCATGTGGGGCTGTGGAGGGGTCAGTTGGACTCCAAAAGTGTTGGGGGTCCATTTTCCTTGTGGCCTTATCAGTTGCCATCTCCATGGTCTCTCCTTGGGCTGGCTCTGTTCCCTGCCTGCAGCTTTCCTGGGAAGGCATCAGACATTCCTGGCTTTTCTAATTTCTGGAGTCTTTATTGTAGGTTTGGTTTTGCTCTTTCTGCTTCCGACTACCATAAGGTGAGCAGCTCTGCTCCATCTTACCCCTTTACTCATGTGAAACCTTTGGAATCATGAACTAAGATAAATCTTTCCTCCTTGAAGTTGATTTTCTCAGGTGTTTTGTAACAGAAACCAAATGTTGACTATCACACAAACCCTTGTTCAGCTTTCTGAAATATTCAAAATTCAATATATCACTTAATTAAAATTCTTTCAAATTTGGCTTTGGTCTACCATTCCTGACCATTGGCTCACCTTCCCTTCCTTCCTTTCTCTTTCATTTTTCTTTCTTTTTCTCAATCATTTTCTTTCCTCTTAGATCAATATTAACATTTCTCTTAGAATAATTTTGAAACTTTTCAAAGTTTGACCAATAGCAGTAATGATTCTGAAATTTTCATTTTTCTGAATTTTCACAGTACATTTGCATCTGTTTCCCAAATTGATTTTACCTTTTTATTTTCAAAATTTAAATTTGTCTAACCTACTTTCTTGTGTCTTTTTTCACTTTGTCTTTTTAGTCTGTAGCATTTTAATATTTGTTTTCAACAAAAATTGAGAACTTCTTTGTTATATCCCCAACTTTCATTGGAATGTTAGGCATAGGAAAAATGAAGTGGGGAGCAATAAGTACAGGTTAGTTTATGAAGCACTGACCAATTTCAGAGTCAGAGAAAAAAATGCCAAAGTCATGACTTTATTCCAGAAGAGAATAATTTATGTTTCATGATTATCTTCAACTTATAATTTTTGGTTAATTATAAATTTATAACAAGTTGCATAGATAGGACCTGGAGCGCTCCAGCATTCTTTACATGTTTCAAATTTAAATAACAACAGTTCAATATAAAAATGCAAGAAGCTTGCATTAGTACATGGGTGCACAGAGAACTGTCATTTTGCCACATGTGCAGATTCACGTAACCACCACTGCAATCATGCTTGGTTTGATTTTGAGTCATTGTTTAACTAACTCTACTGTGGATGCCAGCTGGCATTTTTGAAGTTATCTTTCGAGGAAAATAGAACACAATTAACTTTAACTTTTGATGATGAATTAGATAAAAGAAGAAGATATTAAAGTTCAGAAATTAGGAAACAATACTCTACTCTGAAAGCAAAGAACAAGAAAAATAATCAGAGAATTCAGATAGCCAAAAAATACAAGCACTAAGTTCCCCTAAAAACCATATAGAGGAGACTAAGGGCATGGGTTTAGGATGTGAGACCCTAAATTCAGAAAATGGCCAGTTTATGAAGATCATAGAGTTAGGTCCTTTTCCTACCCACACTCAACCTTGAATCACCCAATGCTTTGTAAAACTGTATGTCTCTAGAGGAAGATGGCACTCCTTTCATAATAAGGTTATGTGAGTACAGATTATCACACCAGCAACTGTATATCCTCCTGGTAAAGACTGTGCTGAGGTCTGTGGCAGATCTGAATTTCCACTTGTACCTATTTTTTTGACTCCTTGTTCTAGGTCTGGTGAAATATAAACTGCTATCTTTAGTTCTCTTGAACACTAAATCTTAGAAGAATAGCTTTTGCTATAATCTGAATGGGGTGGTACCCCTCAAAGGTCTGTGTGCTAAAGACTCGGTCTCCAGCATAGAAGTGTTGGGGAGTGCTAGGGCCTTTAATGCATGGAATGTCCTTAGGTCATTGGAGGCCTGCCCTTAAATAGAGCCCTGAGAGTCCAATCTCTGTCCCTCTTCAATTGTTTGTCTCATGAAGTGACCAGTTTTCTCTGCCACTTGCAGGCTGCTGTTATCCTACACCCTCACCAGTGGACCACCCAATCTTGAACTGGAACCTCTAGAATGCTGACCTAAATAAACTTTTCTCTTTAAAGCTTAATTAGCTTAAGTATTTTGTTATAATAATGAAAAACTAACATATATCTTTTTGTGCAACATGCATCATTATCACTTCAATGTGTATTTTGTCTCAGACAGATTATAATAACAACTACTCTAATTTATACGTGTAGTTTCCAAATCACTGCTTTGCCACATTGATTGGTGGCTTTTGTGGTATTAGTTCTATTACTTTGGAGACTGACAGCATTCTTTAGAAAATAATTATTACCTAGTGCTTTTTTACCCTGTAAGTACAGTTAGTCTCAGGTTTTCTGATAAAACCAATGTAAGAGCTTTTTTATTGAAGTTAAAATATACAAGACAAAATTATAGTGTTTACAGATTTCTTATTTATTTATTGGTGTTTAGTGAAGTGTTCATCACTGAATGGTATGTAGGATGGAAATATAAAGCATAAATTTCAAAGGTTATTTATTCTAAACAATCACAATGCATCAAAAGGTGAAGAAAAACTGAAATATATTATAAAGGCCACTGTTTTGTTTTTAAGGTATATAAATGCAGTTTCTAAAAATGGTATCTAGCCCATGAAAATATAATTCAAAAAATTTAATTATAACTATAAAAACTAGTATGATAAAATATCATAAGCTTTGACTATAAGAAATAAAATAATTTAATTTACTGCATATCTACAACTTTAGCACATATAAGTTTTTTGCCCATTATTTCTTTCAAAATTTGTTTTATGCAAATGTAATTTTATATCTAATAATCAATTGCAATTTTGTCTTCAGAATGTTGTCATGGCCAATTCCTAAGTAAGTGCTTTATTTTTTTGTAAATTCTTAATTTTTTTCAGGTCTATAATACCAATTTAAATATTCTCCAGTGTGTGGACAGCTAGGTACTTTCCACATTTTCATTGTTATTAATGCTTTTAAATTAAAAATAAATCTACAGATATGTAAAGGTAACCTATTTTTTCCATTATTAACTTAGATTTACTCCGTTGATACATAATAATCAATGACTTGATATTGCCTTAATGAAGAAGATGTTAATGGTGGCTCCTATATGATTTATTTAAATTCTTCCTTGATGAGGAAGACTGTTTCTATTAAAACACACTATGAATTTCAGTTTTATATCCTGCTTCATTTTCATAAATGACATTCTTTTCTAAGTGTCATTCATTTTCTTCACATTTAGCACAGAGCAAAAACATTACAAGATTAAGAGAAAGTTCTTTCTTTTGAATTCTAACTTAGTTTAGATACCCCAAGTTCAGTCACAGGGCTCTTGATATGTTAACTCTGCTTAACATTACCAGGGTATCCCATTAGTCTTGCACAATAGGCAGAATGCTCACTTAAGTTAGAATTCAGGTAAACAGAGTTTTTTTTTTTTATTATAAGTAGATCTCATGTAGAATTTGGGATATATGTATACTAAAAATATCACTTATTATTCAGAAATCCAAATTTAATTGTATCTTCTCTTTTGTTGGTCAACCCTGTTTGAGACAGAAAACTACCTGGAATTCCAATATTTTGGTGGTTAATATAATGAAGGTTTTAGTTAAGTCTATACTAACCCTACAACTTTATCTCTGTAAATCATACAACCAAATCTGAAATTTTGACTTTATTTCTTTTAAAATTTTAACTAATTTTTCTAGATTTTTCCCATTTCCTAATACGATTTATGTACTATGAATTCAGATGCATATTAATTTTTAAATACATATATATCCACAGATACTAACCAGTTATTTTCAATAGTATGAAACAAATTATAAGAAGAAATGAATCTCTGTGATTCTCATTGTTTATTTATATCATCAGGTTTATAAAAGATTTTACTAAGTAAATGAAATGGTAGGAGGCTTATTTAAAAGGAGCTTATTCATATATATATATGTATATATATATACACAATATATAATCATAACAGGGCAAGAAGGAAACAGGCAATGATTAAAGGATGAATTCCAATTGCCTTGACTTCCTTTCATGATTTTTTTCCCTATGAATACAGAGCCTTTGGGGTGTTGCGTAGCAAAAATAGCAGAGTATGTGGTAGCCCAAGCACATTGTTGCAAATGTTTTAATCCCTGCTTTCTTCCAACGATTCTTCTGCTTTGTTAATAAAAATAGTTGAGTCAGATAATCTATCGTATATCTGCATAGGTGAATAATTACCTCTTCTTCCTAACAGTATAATTTGCAGGCCATAGATCTCTTCAGCTCTAACCACTTGATTTTGAATCAAGACCATTAGAAGGAGATGCATACATCCATTGTATGTATACAATGGATCTATGCACAATGGATCTATGCAATGTGTGTATACACACACACACACACACTCACACACACAAACACGCAATCAAGATCTCCTCAGTTATTAGAAAGAACAATATCATGGCTTTTGCAGGTAAATGGAAAAAATCATTCTGAGTGAAACAAACCGAATCCAGAGACTTAAGGATCGAATGTTTTCTCTCATTTGCATAAGCTAGAGTAAAACCAAGAATTGTGTGAACATTAGACAAATTTATTTACTAGAAACACCAAATTTGAAGTATCATACAATCTGGGGGAAGTATAACTATGGGAGGAAGAGGGCAGGGAGAGTAGAGAGGGTTGGTGGAAAGGAAAAGGGGGGTTATCAATTCCGTAGGGTACACTTTACTCCCTTGCGAAGCTAAATAATACTTATGCAGGCATTTAAATCTTGAAAATAAAAAATTAATATACATGAATATGGACATTTATATATGTAATGGGGGGAATTACAGTAGAGACAAGAGAGCAGGGAGTGGGCCAAGGTGGAAGATCCTGGATAAGGATCAGTCCCAAGTTATATTATTGAGACAGTTTTAGGAGAGATAGTAAAATGGCTAGGTAGTCAAGATAGGAGAAAAGTTTCCCTTCTAAGACCTAGCTGGTAGAGAGTGATTGACAGGGCATGCTCAGAGCCTTCAAATGCAAAAAGACACTGAGGCTCACCTTTGTCCCAGCTAAGAGATGGGGGTGGTCACAGGTGGGAACTAGGAAGTATTTGCCACCTTTTGTTTTACATAGATTTTAACCAATGGTGTTCTTGACCAGTTTCAATGCCTGTTTTGCATAGATTTTAACCAATGACTTTGGTACTAAGTTTCAATGCCTGCTTTGCATAGGGTTCAACCAATGATGTAGATGCATTTCTCAATGTCTGCTTTGCATGATGTTAATTATGCTCATTCCCCAAATCTATATAACCCTTGGCCTGACCTCCATTAGACGGTGTCCTGCATCCAGGTGCCCCTCCGCCTTGAGGAGTTTCTGCTCTCGTTCCTTAAATAAATCCTACTCCTTTTACTCCTCCTTCTGTGGTTGTCTGTGGATTTTATTCTTCAAATTCATGAGACAAGAACCCAGATGATTGGCGCTGAATTCCCAGGATGAATTTCCACCACACCAAGAGCTGCAACACCCAGCTTTTAGCTGGGGAGCTGCTAACACTTTTGGCTGCAGACACCTGCAGCCAGCCCAAATTCCCAGTTTTAACTGGGAATGGCTGCAAACACTAGAAGCTGGCTATTTTGGCTGCTGGAATCTGTAGTCGACCCAGACTCCATTCGCCAGTGGGAGCAGAGAATCCGGCCTCATCTCAAAAACCCCGCATGATTATCGTTACATATGCATGTATAAATATGTAGCAATGAATCCCTTTAATATGTAAGAACATGCTGAACTAAATAAAATATATAACATAAAATTTTAAAAAATTGAAAATAAAAAGGTCACCATTACGTTTAGTGCTTACTTATCAGGTGTCTTGACAATTAGTTTTCATGAATCTGAGCCATTCTCTTTTCTTCTACTGCTGATCTATTGGGGAAAAATGTGGCAGAGGTATCAGTGACACCACAGCATACTTCCTCCGTGAGCTTTGGTTTAAAGAACTAAGAGTCAAAGCCAAAATAACACCGGATGCACTTGTTCCTGCTACGGCTGCATTTAGAAGAGGCTTAGGATCCTCATCTTCCTGGAGTGAGAACAGGGATTCACTGTGACTGCCACTTTGATACCATTGTTATTTCACTAGACTCACCTGCAAAGTGCATCCCCAAGGTGTGATTTTAAGTGATTACTTTGATGAAGAAGTAGCAACTGGGAGCAACATAGATCGCTCATACCAAGCACATCATACCTTCAGTGCCGTTCTAACTCATATTTTGGTCACACCATTCCAGTCCTTTCCACCATATGTTCTTTGATTTACATTTTCCTTGAAGCATCTGGGTTTCTCTAGGTGACCTTGATCAATAGCAATGCATGATAAATGGAATTGGGAATTGCTGTCAAGTCTTGGATGGAAGGTCAACAAGCACATGGGTACTAAACATGAACTACTCATGTCTTCGTCAACGAATGAGTACAAAATAGATCTGTCATGACGGATGAAAAATAGGTATCAATTTAGAATTACACAATTTGTTCAATGTATGCATTCATGGGATCTTTTGTTGAACAATATCATCTGAACATTCTGCACGTGTGTCTGTGTTTGCATGTTTGTGTGTGTCTATGAGCTCAGGGCAGGCATGACGTTAGGCAATGGACAGTAGTGGACATGGTCTATGAATTGGCTCTCATGAAATCTAGTGGTAATTATGTGTTGAGTTTTTGGAGTCTGCTCTAACTGAAGTTAATGTAGATTTGATTTGGTGATGAACTGACCTGTTGAGTTTATTGCTTATTTTATATGGATAATTGCTTCGGAAAGCAACAATTTCTTTGAACTTATAAGGTTTATTTGTTATCCATTGCTGAATAGAAAATTACCCTGAGTTAGTGATTAAAGCCAAAAAGCATTCATCTCATTGCGTCTGTAGGTCAAGAAGTCAGGTGAGGTTCAGCTGATGGCTCTGACTCGGGGTCTCTGAAGATGTCAGGCACAGATGCAGTTATCCAAAGGCGAGGCTGGGTTGCCATCCCTCTTCCAGGGTACTTGTCATGTGGCTCATGGCTGATGACATTGGTTCCTCATTGCATGAACATCTCCTTGGGGCTGCTCAGGACCCAGCAGCTAGCTTCTCTCAGAGCATAAGCATCAGGAGATGGAGGAAATCTGAGGAAAATAATGGCATGGCCTGTTACAATCCAACAGTGGAGGTGACATACCAACACTCCTTCCATATTTTATCAGGCACACAGATGAACATTGGTACAGTATGGGAGAGTATTATACAAGAGCACACCCCTGGGAAAGGGTACCACTGGGGGCTTCTCAGAGGCTGCTGTCATCTGTGGATTTCATAATCCTAAATATGGAAATGCTTTACCATTTGAATTGTCAATAGATAACAAATTCAGTAGTTAAAAGACTAAGTTGATCCTGGCACCAAAATAAAATAGCTTAATGGTATTAACTATTTCTGTGTTAATTGAGCTGATTAAAAATGTCATGGACCACTTTTTTTGAGTCTTGTGTTGTTATGCCTCTCTTTGGAATTCAGATGACATTTTTCTCTTCTGTTGCTGTTAGAAACTTTTCTACTTTTCTTCCCCCCCCCCCGCCCCGCCCTCAGTGTCAAAATTCCTCTGGGGCTATATCAGTATTCTGTTGGTGGTATAACATTATTTCTTGAGCTTAATAGCCTAAAACAACACAACTTTTATAATTTGAAAATGCAGATGGACTTGATTGAACATTTTTACAAGGATTTGATTGAACTTGACTCAAGGATTTTGCAAGGTTGAACCAAGGTGTTCGCAGGTTGCATTCCTGAATGGGGACTCTGAAGAGGGATCCCCTTCCACTGTCGTTCCGGTGGTTGGCTCCTTTCAGTTCCTTCTGGCTGGAGGATTGTGGTCCCCGGTTACTTGCTGCCTGTTAAATGAATGCATTTCTTCCCAATCCTGCTTCCCATGTGGCTTTCTCCAGGAGCTTCAGATTTAGTACCTCTCACAACTGAATCACTCTGACTTCTCCTTTTGCCTCACCTACGTGGCTTTCAAATAATAATAATAATAATAATAATAATAATAATAATAAAAATAAAGTCTTTGCTTTTAGGGGACTCATGTGATTATATTGGATCCACTCACAGAAGCCCAGGTTCTCTGAATTACAAAACCAGACTGGTATTAGCAGCCCCATGTTTTACCATTTCTCTTCTGACCAGGAGAATTTGGAAGTTCCAACACTCTTTCTTCTTTCATTGTGTCTTCTCTCTTCCAAGCTAGGAATATTTGTGCTGAAATACAATGCTCAAGAACCATGGGGGTGTTGCATGAATTTCATGGAGGTTCAGGGAGGTTCACGCCAGGAGACTGAAGCAAGGTCAACAAATCTTTTTGAGATAATGACTGTTCTTTCTTTGGCTTCAGCTGCCCTCCAACTCCCCAGAGACCCTCCTGTCTGATTAGGAGGCTCTGAGAGGCCCACCCCCAAGCTCTTCAAAGGGTCTTTTGTGTGCCTCAACAATCTGGTCTCTTCAGGGTTCTAAGATTTCAGGAAAAAGTCATCCAGCCATCCATGTTAGCTTGCTTTTAGTATATGCCACACTTTTAGTGAATATCTTAATTTTTGGTGTCCTTGGCTATGCAAACAAGCCAAGAATTGTCCAATCTGTTGTCTTGGTTCCTTCCATTTTTGAAGTTTTTTGCTCAGTCAATTTCTTAACATTTTGCCATGAGCAGTATGAAGAAACCAAAGAAGCCTGCAGTGTTTTTCTAGAAATCTCCTCTACTAAGTTTCCATGTTCATTTTGTATAAGTTGTGTTCCCCCAACATTGAGGTTCAGAGAGTAATGTCCCTGAAAATATAGAATTTTTATTTTTTTGGCATGCTGAGCATTTGATCTAAACAAAAAAACCTGTGTTACTTCTGCCTCTCCAAGCAGAGGCAGGAATCTGGATGGCTAAAGGGAACACTGTTGTCTTCCATCGTTTCCTGAAATCTCATCTATTTTAGGAAACAAGACTGAGGAATGTGTCCACCCCCAGATGGTCTTCAGCACAAAATGCTGTCTGTCTCTTGGATTCAAATTCTAAAAAGAATCATGTACAAATTAACTTTGCTGTCCAGAGCAATTCATTCTCCCCACTAGGCTTTTATACCTCCTTAAGATTATTGCACACATTCATATTCTCTTTTTTCTTTATAGGAAAAACATCTATAAAAGTACTGTGGTTTGGATATGAAGTGGTCCCCCCAAAACTCCCTTGTTAATACAGGAATATTCAGGAATGCCATGAGCATTGTGACCTAATCAATGAATTGATTCATTTGATGGATCAGCGGCTTGAATGGACTAACCAAGTGGTAACTGTAGGCAGGGGGTGATTGGCTGGAGGAAGTGAGTCACTGAGAGTGTGCCCTGAGGATTATAGATTGTGTCTCTGACTGCCCCATGCCCTCTCTCTCTCCCCCTCCCTGTTTCCCCAACTTTCCCCTCTCTAAGTTGTTCTCATTGGGTATTTTGGTCCCAGCAATGACTAACAATAAGATTCTGAATCATCCTGGGTTATGAGGAATCATACCCTTGTGATTCTGATTTTCCCCCCTTTTATATATTCAATAAATTTATCTAACTTTCTCATATTTTAATCACTGTTTATTCTGGCAAAAATCCACAGAGCAAAGGGGAAATTTCTCTTCTCCT